>OX637395.1:33455950-33700950 GCA_951799425.1 Ilex aquifolium | reverse complement strand
ACCCCCGCTACCACCACCATCACTGTCGTCGCCACCACCGTCACTACCATTGTGTCGCTGCCACCACCACCATAGTGTTGTCGTCATCACCACCATAGTGTTGCTGTCATCACCACCACCATCGCTGTTGCCACCACTATTGTGTCATCGTCGCCACCCCCACTATAATTGTCACCACCACCACCAATACCATCACCACCACCACCACCACCATTGTGTCGCCATCACAACCACTATCATTATGTCACCGGCACCATTGTACCACCACTACTACCACCACCACTGTCGCCGCTACCACCACCATTACCACTGCCATTGCCACCACTACCACCACCATCATCGCCACCACCGTCACTACAATTGTGTCGCCGCCGCCGCCACCATCACATCACTGTCGCCACCACTACCATTGTGCCACTGCCATCACCACCACCAGCACCTCCATTGTCGCCACCGCCACCGCCACCACCACCGCCACCATTATGTCACCACCACCGTCGCCGCCACCACTACCACCACTATTGTGATGGTGGTGATAGAAATAAGACAGTTATGGAGAGATGATTAAAGAGAAGGGAAAAATTATAATAATAATAATTTTCAGACTCCAGCTCCTTATATTTGTTAAACAGTTTGATTAAATTCAATACTTAAATTTCAATTGATGACAAATAGTCTGCGAATTAAAAAATTTCAGTATTCAGCACTTAAAATTCAACATTCAGCTTTCATTTTTATCAAATATCACCTCAGTGTTCATTGAAAGTGTGATTACATCAAATGACTTCATACAAAGTGGATAGATAGTGTGGCAGCACAGTGCTACTGAACTAAAATATGAATATTTGTTCTTCTAAAATTATAATTTCAAATACATGTGATTTATCATAAAAAAAAATACTTTCATAATCTCCAATATACACCATATTATTACTATAATATATAGGGTCATATTAGTAAATATATGTGAGCACCTGAAAATATTTACCAAAATTTCTTGTCACACTATAAATTCATATGCTAAAATAAGCAAAAACTGTGACAACAAAGATTTACTCAAGCAAAACAATACTCTATGACAACAACATAGAATGATATTGGATCAATATATAAGATGCATGACTACAAATTGTGTCAACAAAGTATTCATTGAAGGTGTAACCGTGAAAATGAACATTTTTTAGAGTTGATAAATAGTGTGGTATCACTGTGTTACTTACTGTATATGAGAAATGTTTATTCTTCTAGAATCATAATTTCAAAAACATTTGATTTATCAAAAAAAAAAACTTTCATAGCGTCCAATAGAAACTAGGGTTCATGCATTGTTTTGCTAAGTTTTAGATAACTAAAACATCTAAATTTTAGATAACTAAAATACCTAAATTTCAAAGTTTTTTAATATTAGAATTCATTCTCTCTCTAATATGAGATATGTAACCAAATTCAAAACTTAAACAAATTTTAAATTCCTTAATTTTAGATCTTTCCCATATTAGATTATTATTTCTCTATAATATTCCTAAATTTTAGGACTTTCTCATATTATAATTTTTTTTCTCTTTCTCTCTCTTTCACACACACCCCCAATAGTTATGGACTAACATTAAATGAGGGAGTCGATTAATGAGAATATTTATTTTTCTGTACATAAGGGGATGGGATTATGAGTTTCCTAATCTGGTTAGGCAACTGGAGCATTGTTTTGAAGGGTAATGTAGTCTTTTTTTCTCACTAGTGGACTTCTTTCCAAAATAGTTTCTTGATGAACTTAAACAATAATAAGTCTAATTAAGTGTACTAGCCTCCGAATGACCCTATAATTTATTAGGGTTCTAGCATTCCTATTGTGACTATTTACTACTTCTGCTACTACTACCACTACCATTATTGTACCAGCACTAATAACAACACCAATAAAAGATAGATTTTTAATGTTTATGAGAAAAAGGCCCACAGTCCCATTAAATTTAACATAAAGTTAGTTTGATTTGAAACACTGGACTGCACAAAATAACACATATCTTTTTGTTATATAGCACTATTTGATTAGCTTTTTTTTTTTTTTTTATTGAACTTGATGGTACGAGGGAAATTTTATTAATAATAAATAAAATTACACCTAAAAAAAGGGGGCGTATGTACCTTACCCTATTTCTCTATTTGATTAGCTTAATAATCATATTACCGTTATAAATTCTTTTATTGTGGCCTTGAATACTTTTGAGAAAAAAATAACAATTGACAAAAAACTAAAAAAAAAGAAAAAACTAATTTCAAGAGTTGCCACAATTATTCTTTTCATTATCCCCTTTGTATAAAAAGTAGGAGGCGAGAGTGAGAAGTAGACCAAAGTACTTTCGGAAAAGAAAAGAAATTACCCATCGGCTTCATTTTCCAAAACCATCCCTGCAAAACTTGCAACCACGTTAAGCGCTGCTCTCCAGTCTTTGACTCTGTCTATGCCGCCGGTTTTTCTCTTCAATCTCTCTTCATGCGCTGCGAATGCTTCCAAAAAACTTCCAGTTTGGTTCCTGACATCCGTTGGATCCACATCATAGAACACCGGTAGAACTACATGTCCAGACGTCTCCTTGCATTTACGAATCATCACGACTTCATCAAGACAGTCTTTGGACGATGCATAGTCTTTCGAGAAGACAATTATTGAACACCTTGACTGTTTTATTGTTTTCTCCAGCTCAGACATAATTTTTTCTCCTCTCTCTATCTGATTGTCTCTGAACGTGCGAATTCCTGCATTATCCAAAGCGGTGTAGAGGTGGTCAGCAAAATTTTTACGGGTGTCTTCACCTCTAAAGCTCAAGAACACGTGATAAGAAGATCCAAAAATGACATCAGTGGCAGCCATTGAAACAAAGGTCTAAGAGATTAAGGTTGAAGGTAACTACGTAATCTTTCTGGCCAAGGCACAAGGGATCGTTGTAGAAATATCCATACTATTATTTGAATTTATAAGAAGTAAATGATTGAAGAGCAGAGGAAGTCAATGATTTCCATTATAAAAACGTAAAAGTCACTGTCAACACAAGTTTCCTACCTATTTCCTTTCCTTTGGCCAATATTGATTTAATAAGGAATATAGTCTCTTCTCCTCTGTTGTGACCACATTGCTGAGTTCTTTTTATTGGAAAGCCATTTTTTTTATTTACAAAATGGCGAAGATTATATTTTATCAAATATTCAAATTATCTTGTTGAAAGAGGAGATACAAGAACTCTGGACAATCCCTCCTCACTCTAATAGAACCAGTACATTGAAAAACATATTTAGCTAGGAAATCAGCAGCATTATTGCCTGCTTACTTGATTAAAAAAAGAACAAAAATAGAAAATGTCTCCTACAAGTCTTGTCCACTAACCATAGTGGTCTTTTGACATTTTTTAT
Organism: Ilex aquifolium; assembly: GCA_951799425.1. Classification (NCBI taxonomy): domain Eukaryota; kingdom Viridiplantae; phylum Streptophyta; class Magnoliopsida; order Aquifoliales; family Aquifoliaceae; genus Ilex; species Ilex aquifolium. The sequence continues at coordinate 33,697,542 of OX637395.1, read as the reverse complement.
ATATTTTCACACCTAGTTTTTACCAATTTTGAATCACAATTAGAGCCTAGAATATAGTCAAACCCTTCAAATTAGGGTCAATACCTAAATTACCACGTTTTGGGGCCAGAATACAATTTTTTGATATTAAGTTACAAAATGTACACATTTTTTAGGTTAAGTTATTGTAAAAGAGTTAGAATTGATTCTAAATCGTTTAAGATTGACTCCAATATTGTTTCAGATGGATCCTAAAATGTTAGGTTCAATACTAACAATCACATATTTGTGGAAAATTCAGCCTAAACTGTTGTAACCGAATCTATTTATTTAGAGTAGGTAATGGATGCCCCTCACAAAGTCAACCCAATTTGAAGAAAACAAACACAAACCCCACCAATTGTAGTATAATATATAAAAGCCACTGTCAAGACAAGTTTCCTACCTATTTCCTTTCCTATAACCAATGCTAGTTTAATAAGGAGTATAGCCTATCCTCCTATTTGCTGAGATTTTGACTTGATAAAAAAAATAAAAAAAGACTCCTACAAGTCTTGTCCACTAGCCAGGGTTGTCCTTAGTGAGCCAGTTAAATACAAATATTTGGGTTGCCATCTTCCTATGATCATTATGCTAAGAATAGGGTTTCTAAGAGAAAAGATGTAATGAAAAAAAGGAGTATGAGTATCCTTACTAAAAAGGTTTATCAAAATTGCTTATTAATGGGTCTCATAATTTTTTTTTTTAATAAGATCCACTGATCAAATAATCGTAAACTGTTTCAATGGCAAAGAAAAATTGACTCCATATGCAAATCAAAGTTCAATTCAGTATTGGTTTCGGTTAACATCAATTCAGGGCCGGCCCAATAGCATACTTAAAAAAGCCTGGGCTTTAGGCCCCATTTCAAATGAATGCCCCAAATTTTTAAACACTGTAAATAACCCATGTAAAAAAGGCCTTATAAAAATAGAAGCTCAATCAACCATTAGGCCCATAATTTAATCCAACTATTAAATATTTAAAAAAAATTAACAATAAAAAAAAAAGTTGAACTGAAAGGTCAAATCAAATAAAAAAAAATTAAAAAATCAAATCATATCTTACTTTTTACTCTCTCTCTCGGTAAACCAACCAATACAAAAACAATTATTCATATCTTACTCTCTCTCTCTCTCTCTCTCTCTCGGTAAACCAACCAAACCAACAAATACAAAAACAATTATTCTTTTTCTTTCTCTCTCATTAAACTGAAACAAAAAAAACTCTTCAAACTCTTCTTCTTCTCTCCGTCTCTCACAGTGCTCTCAAGTCTCAGACTCTCAACTCAGTGTTTCAAAAAAAAAAAAAAGTCTCAACTCAGTGAACAGATCGCCAAGACGGTGTCACGGTGACGGACTCAGTGGCGGTGACTCGGCCTCCACTCCATCCTCCATCATCATTCATCAACTCGAGTTTTCATTGCAACATAAGGGACATGGTTTTGAACCAAAGAGCCAACATTTGAGATCATTCAAGCCAGGTTCTATTGTTTCCTAATTTTAAATTTTTTTGTTATATATTTTAACTATACTATATATTGTGTTTGTTTGGTTGTTATATAGTTATAATATATTAATAATATGACACCTAGAAGACAACCAAGTGGATACGAAAAATTAAAAAAAAAAATAGATCAACTAATAGAATCTAAAAAAGGATCTCTTGATAAATTTGTTACTAGTAACAAAAATAATGTAACAAGTAGATAATGAAATAGAAGAGAATAAAATAAAAAATAAGTGAAATAGAAAATATTGAAATAAAAGATAATGAAATAGAAGATAATGAAATAAAAAATATTGAAGTAGAAAATATTGAAATAAAAGATAATAAAATAGAGGATAATGAAATAAAAAATATTGAAGTAGAAAATATTGAAATAAAAGATAATAAAATAGAGGATAATGAAATAGAAAATAATGAAAAAGAAAATAGTGAAATAAAAGATAATGAAATACAAGACAATGAAAATCTTAATGAAACAAGTGAATATAGTCATATAAATATTTGTGATCCAAGTCAATGGAAAAATATTTATACGAAATTAAGAGATTTATTAGTAGAAAATGATTTTTTATTTAACTTAGAAAAATTAAAATCATTGACCAATGATAGTTTAAAACAATATTGTTTGGATCTCGAATGTTTCTTAAAACACCAAATTTTTTCCGATATTGATGGCTTAGATTTATTTTTAGAACTAAATGTTTTAAAAGAAATTTTACAAACGAAAGAAAATATTCCAATTGAGATACTAAATTATATAAAAAGGTTAGATTCTTTTACAAATGCATGCATTGCTTATAAAATATTATTAACAATTTCTGTAACAGTTGCTTTTGCGGAAAGAAACTTTTCAAAATTAAAATTGATAAAGTCTTACTTAAGATCGACTATGTCACAAGAAAGATTAACTGGATTAGCGATACTATCAATTGAAAAAGATATGGTAACAAAACTTGAATATAAAAACTTAATTAATAATTTTACAACTCAAAAAGCAAGAAAATTTAATTTTAAATAGAAAATATTAATACTAAACATAGAAAGCCTTATTTAGAAGTATCGCTTTAGGCCCCAAATTATCTTGAGCCACCCTGAACATCATACTATTGGTTGAGAGAGAGAGAGAGAGAGAGAGAGAGAGAGAGAGAGAGATCTTGTATGCAAGTCTCTAAATGAAGAACTGAACAATGCTAAGGACATTGCATGCCACTCTAGTCAATTCCTCCTTCTTCATGAAGCCTTTTGGAGCCGGGAACACAACACCTAAATATAATTCTAGAATTATTTTTTTAAAAAAAAAAACAAAAACATCTGACAACCAAGCAATAAGTCTCGGGTTCAAGTCCAGTGATCTTCCTCTTCAAAATGCAGTGGATAGAGAAAAGATAAAGAGAAAAATATTTGTAGATAAGAAAAGTAAATTCCATGCATCACACGAGTCGGTATTAGAACTATTTTTATAAACTTATCCTTTTATATTTTATTTTATCAGACAACAAGTAACGATGTGACCAATTGACGGTTTTTAATATAGAAAAATCACTTACCGAATCCATTTATCTAGGGTAGGTAATAAGTGCCTTTCACAGATGAGTAATGTTATTATAACCTAATAAATTAAATTAAATTGTTGATATGATGATGTAACAAGTAATAAAACCCTAATGAAAAAAATCTAACAGTTACAATTATAATAATTCTATTGGACTATGTCATTACCATATTATTAGGTTAGTAAAATTAGATCAAAATTTTTTTTTTTTTATAGTCGTAAGCATTACTTCTCACATAAGAAACCCAATCTGAACGCAAGACACACAATCCCCACTTCTAGTCTAACAAGTAAAAGCCACTATCAAGACAAGTTTCTATCTATTTCCTTTCTTGTAGCCAATGCTAATTTAATAAAAAGTGCCATCTGTTCTCCTGTTTGTGATGACATTTAAAACAATATTATATATAGAATTGATTCAAACATTTATATAATAAAGTAGCTTACAATTCAAATCTCAAAAGATAAACAAAATGACTTTTGCTATTCGCGGTTGAGATCACTTTAAATTTTACTTTAAAATTAATCTAACGGCTAATATTAATACCATAAATTTAATAGGAAAAATAGGCCCTAAGGGTGTGTTTGAAGTGATTTTTTAAAACTACTTTTAGAAATTATTTTTCATAAATACTTTAAAGAAAATAATAATATTTGAAACCGCTCCACCATTACCTCTATCTCTATCACCACCACCCCTACCACCACTACCTCTACCACCACCACCGCCACCACCCCCACCACCGCCACCGCCACTGCCACCGTCGCTGCCGTTGCCGCGACCACCACCACCACCACCGTTGCCACCGCGACCACCACCACCACCACAACCCCCACCACCGCCACCGCCACCACCACCATTGCCGCCACCACCGCCATCGTCATCGCCGCCGCCACCACCACCATCGTTGCCGCTGTCGCCACCACCACGGTCATTGCCACCCACCACAACCATCACCGTCTCCTACCACCACCACCTCTCACCCCCACTACAACCGATGCTTAAATTTATTTATCTCCCCTCTATGTTTGTGATTTGATTTTGGGTATGAATACAAATATGTTTATTGTTTATCATTTTTTATTACTCTGTGCCTTCAGGCATAGACAATAACTAGTTTATGAATAAATCACAACTTTTGTTAGTTATAAATCGACATCATTGAATGGTAACTTTATAGGTATGAAATTGTTAATACACTACATCTTCTCTACCAGTCTTACCTTATCAGTTAGCTCAACCAGAGGCATTCCCTTGATCTTTCAGGGAAATTGCTTGGATTCTTCTCTTATGACACTTCAGATGGTATTAAAGCTATGACACTCAAGACATCATGTGTGTGGGTGATCGAAACCTGGTCAATGGAAAGTGAATGGAAAATGTATAAAGGAAAAATGTAAGAAGAGATCATGGAGAAGCATGCATAAAAATAAGCAAACATCGCATGCAGGGAATAGGAATAATACAAATCCAAAGTTCAGAGAAAAAAAGAGGGGAATCTCATTTTGAACTATGAAACATGTAAATTTTCCTATTTTGCTCTCTCAAATATGAGATTTCTCACGTTACACATTCAATGTATTAAAAATGTTATAATGTGACCATTACGTTAGCTTCCATTGCTAATTTTCAAAATTCACACTATTGAAGTTGACGGAATGAATAACGAAAACTAATAGAACAGTCGTATTACAACATTTTTAACACATTGAAGGTACAATATTATGAGGAATATAATATTTGATGGTGTAAAGTAGGAATTCTTCAGTCTTTCAGGATGTAAAATATTATTCTCCAAAAAAAAAAAAAAAGAAGAAGATATTTACAGTAAAAGAGCAAAAAAATAAAATAAAATCCATTATAAGTAAATGATTGAAGAACATAGGAACCTTAAACCGGTTAGAGAAGGATATGCAATACTATAGCCAATAATTTGGAGGGGAAGGGGTTAAGACGCCTTCTATCCTCAATTTTTTAAATTCTTGGAATTTAAAAACTTAAAATTTTTTAAAAGTAAAATTACAATTACTTGAGAAAATTCAACCCAACTTGAACGAGACACTCAAACCCCACATCTAGTTAATAGTAAAAGGCACTATCAAGACAACTTTTTTTACCTATTTCCCGCCCTGTAGCCGATGCTTATCTGATAAAGAGTATAGTTTATTCTCCGGATTGTGATGGCATTTCTGACTTTTTTTTTGTTGCAAATCCAAAAAATTAAAGAATGTAGATTTGGTCTTGCCGACTTGATAAAAAAAAAAAAAAAAATTAGAAAATGTGTATTTCACATGTTGTCCACAAGCCAGAGTGGTTCGTAGTGAGCCAATTAAATAAAAATGTTTGTGCTATCATCTTTCATGAGCATTACGCTATGATCATTATGTTAAAAGCAGGGTTTCGAATATAATAAATGTAGTGAAAAAAAGAGTAAGGATACCCTTACCAAAAAAGTTTATCAAATTTGCTTATTAAATTATTGTGAACTATTAAATTAATGGGTCTTATAAATTTATTTCAATTAGATCCATTCATCTAGGGTAGGCAATGGGTGTCCCTCACAGAACCAACCCAATCTGAACGCATGACACACAAACCCCAACAGCTCTATTCTAAAAAGTAAAAGCCATTGTCAAGAGAAGTTTCCTACCTATTTCCTTCCCTGCAGCCAATGCTAATTTAATAGGGATTATAGGAAAAGGTAAGAAGATATCATGTGTAAAGTCAATTATTTCCATTATAAAAACCTAAAATAGATTAGAGAAATGGATGCAATATACTGTACCAATCGGACAGCTCTGGCCTCTTCATTCTTTAAATTCTTACTCTTTATAATTTTTTTTTAATAAAATTAAGATTTATCCAATCATGGTCTTCCACATATATAACCACTCTCTCACCAACTTCCCACTATTTTAATTTCTCTTCTAATTTCGTGATTTTCTTTCCTCCCATATAGGGATGGTAGTGGATCGGGTAAAAATGGGTATTCGTCCAAACTCATGTCGTTTGGACTGGGGATAGACCATATGTATTGGACGGTAGACGTATATAGGGATATACATGTTGCTGTGAACACAAATTTATATATTATTGAATGATTTTTTCTTTTAGAAATTGTTTTATTTTTGGATTTTTTTTCATTTTTTTGCTTGTAAAAGTGTAGATCTTTGTATTTTTATGTTGGATTATGTTATGTTACATTATATTGTGTTGCATGATATTGTGTTAGATTTACATGGGAGACAAACTTTTAATTATATTATGTTGGATTATGTTGTAGATGATAAACTTTTAATTATGTTATGATATTTTATAATTATGTTGGATTATTTAGAATGTTAGATTTATTTAGAATTTTGGATTATGTTGCCTTGGACTTAAACTTGGACTTAGGCTTGGGTTGGGGCTGGGGAGGGGGCAGGGGAGGGGATTACAAATTTACCCTCGGACGGGGATGAGGATGAAAGCTATACCCGTTAACGGGGGTTGATCGGCGATAGACGGAGTGTTTTTAAGCAGGTACGGGGATGAAGATTACACCCCCGCCCCTGCTTCGGTCTACTGTCATACTTACTCTCATGTTCTTTTCTCGTTAAACGGGATGGAAAAAAAGTTGATACAAAATAATTTTGACCAGTGTAGGTTTAAATTTTGTGTATATGTGTATAACATTCTATAAATATATAACATTGCGTCCATTATATTTCTTTTCTATAGGTCCACGCATAAATCCTTATGAAGACGTTATAGGCGCGTTGGGGTTTGTTTTGGACACATTAGATGTCATTTTTTATATATTATTTTAAAAATATTATATGATTGCATGTGTAGTGACTTTTTGCCATTTGATTGCATGTTTGTGATTTTTATGGGTTGACTCAATACGAGTTAATTCAAGAAGAAACAAATCAGAACCTCTTCCTAAGTCATCCTCTAATTCTAGAATTAATTGACATTTCTTATGTATTTTCACACCCAATTTTACCAATTTTGAATCACAATTAGAGCCTAGAATATAGTCAAACCCTTGAATTCAAGGGTAATACCAAAAATTACCACGTTTTGGGGTCATAATACAAGTTTTTGAAATTAAGTTATTGAATGTTCAAATTTTTTAGGTTAAGTTGTTGTAAGAGAGTTAGAATTGATCCTAAATCATTCAAGATTGACTCCAATATTGTTTTAAATAGATCCTAAAATTTTACGTTCAATACTAACAACCACATATTTGTGGTAAATTCAGCCTAAACTATTATGTAGGGTAGGTAATGGATGCCCCCCACAAAGTCAACCCAATTTGAAGAAAACAAACACAAACCCCACCACTAGTGGTATAATATATAAAAGTCAGTGTCAAGACTAGTTTCCTACCTATTTCCTTTCTTATAACGTATGAAGCACGGATACGGATATGGGATACGGGTACGATACGATACAGATACGGCGATACGACAAAGTCTAAAAAAATAGGATACGGGTACGGCCAAGATACGGCTATAATAAAATATTTTTATTATTTTTATTATTTTCAACCAACTTAATACTTATATATTTTGGTAGTTCTTTAACATATAATAAGAAAAATTAGTAATTCTTTTTAGTTTCAAGAAAATATATATCGTATCGATGTGGTATATTCACAAAGTGAAGTGACAAATTAAAGAAATCAAAACTAATATTTACCTAGTATTTAGAAGTAATTTTGCTAAAATTATAATGTAATAATTTTATTTTATACTCTTTTGACATGTAATTGTAAATAATACTTAAAAAATACTTATGTACCTTTGAAGTAATATGAATTTTTTGTTAATGTATTGTATGGTATGTGAATTCGAAAAGAGATGTTAAAAGTTCAACTAAAAAATTATATATGTTGCTCGACTACAAAAGTATCCGTGAAGTATCATAATATTTAATTATTATCGGATACGTGGGAGGTGTATCCGATACGTATCCGACGAGTATCGTATCCGTAAAATATCCGATACGGGTACGTCAACCTCAACGAAGTATCCGTGCTTCATAGCCTATAACCAATGCTAGTTTATTAAGGAGATAGTCTACTCTCCTATATGTGATGGCATTGCTGAGTTTTTGACTTGATAAAAAAATAAATAAAAATAGAAAAAGACTCCTACAAGTCTTGTCCACTAGCCAGAGTTGTCCTTAGTGAGCCAGTTAAATAAAAATATTTGGGTTTCCATCTTCCTATGATCATTATGCTAAGAGTAAGGTTTCGAAGAGAAAAGATGTAATGAAAAAAGGAGTATGGGTACCCTTACTAAAAATGTTTATCAAAATTTTTTATTAAATCAATGTAAACTATAGGATTAATGGGTCTCATAAAATTTTTTCAATGAGACCAACTGATCAAATAATTGCAAACCGTTTCAATGGCAAAGAAAAATTGACTTCATATACAGAACAAAGTTCAATTTAGTATTGGTTTCGATCAGCATCATAGTATTGGTTTCGATCAGCATCATACTATTGGTTTAGAGAGAGAGAGTGGCGAAGCCAAAAAATTCTGTCTAGGGAGGACAGTTTACTAAAAAACAGTAAATTTTTTTCTCCTAATTAATAAAAATAAAATAAGATATTTAAATTTACAGCATCATATTTGATACTTAAAAGATACTATAGGCTAACTGCATAAATAATACAACAGACTCTCTCTACATAATCAATCAAGCTATTAACTATTGATCACTCCATAAGTTATTTAACCTAATCCAAATCTTAGGCAAAAAAAACATGAATATCTAGAGGTGAAAATTCATAGAGAGAGAGAGAGAGAGATGGGACCATTTGATACACATCTTGTATGGAAGTCTCTAAATGAAGAACTGAACAATGCATAAATGTTCTGTAGCCTGACGAATAAGGACATTGCATGTGACTCTATTCAATTCCTCCTTCTTCATGAAGCCTTTTGGAAGCAGAAACACAACACCTAAACATTTGACAACCAACAATAAGTCTCGGGTTCAAGTCCGGGGATCTTCATCTTCAAAGTGCAGTGGATAGAGAAAAGATTTATAGAATAATATTTTAACATAAGAAAATTTAAATTTTGTGCATCACACGAGTTGGTACTATTACTAATCTTACGATGTGATCAAACAACAAATTACGATGTGATAAATTGGTGGTTTTTAATATGAAAAAATCACTAACCAAATACATTTATCTAGGGTAGGCAATGCTGGGCGTAAAACACACAAGCCCCACTTTCTAGCCTAACAAGTAAAAGCCACTGTCAAGACAAATTTTCTATCAATTTCCTCTCCTGTAGGCAATGCTAATTTAATAAGGAGTGTCATCTCTTCTCCTATTTGTGATGGCATTCAAAATAATATTATATAGAATCGATCCTAATATAATCTCAACTTTTGGAATTGTTAATACAACACATCTTTTTAGTTAAGATGCATTCTATCTTCAATTTTTTAAATTCTTGGAATTTTTTAAACGTAAAATTACAATTACTTGGGAAAATTCTCCATGATCGATCATGAATTTCTTTAAAAAAATTGTAACATTTTTTTTTTGAGTTGTAAGTTGACCTTTAAAAATTACGATTTTTATGATTAATTTCAATATTTTAAGATTAATCACGCCTTTTATAAATTATAACTTACACTTCGAATAGTTATAACTTAAATTTATTTATAAAATTATAATGATAGTCTTTCCTCATTAAAAATATTTCTTTTGTATTTTCATTTGATAAGTCAACAGAATGTGATGTAACCAATTAACATTTTTTAATGTGAAAACAATTACCGACCAAATTCATTTATCTAGGGTAGGCAATGGTTGCCGCTCAGCGAATCAACCCAACTTGAACGAGGCAGTCAAACCCCACATGTCGATGCTTATCTGATAAATAGTGTAGTTTATTCTCTTGATTGTGATGGCATTTCTGACTTTTTTTTTTTAAATTGCAAATCCAAAAAATTAAAGAATGTTGCTTTGGTCTTGCCGACTTGATAAAAAAAATAAACAAAAATAGAAAATGCCTTTTTTTTTCGAAAGGTAAACTATATTCATAAAAGAAATTAACAAGTTAAAATAAAGGGTGATGCTTGCATGACAGAACGCATCCGCCCACTACAAAAGAAAGAAACCCAAAAGAAAAACAACTTTATCAAGAGTTTGAAATTCTAAAGAAAGTGCCGCCTTCACATGTTGTCCACTAACCAGAGTTGTCCTTGGTGAGCCAACTAAATAAAAATGTCTGTGTTGTCATCTTTCATGAACCTTACGCTATGATCATTAAATTATTGTGAACTATTAGATTAGTGGGTCTTATAAATTTATTTCAATTAGATCCACTAATTCAATAATTCACATGAATTTGACAAGCACATTTAATAATTTTTTTTGATAAATACATTCTTAGCCGGAAAAATATACACAATTTTTGTGTTGAACTTGAATCTCAACTTTCTCATACAAAATGGCAAAGCATCACCTAATTTTCATACTACTCGAGTGGTTTCTTCTCTCAAATCCTATTTCATTACTACAACTTTTAACCTTCCAACTTTCCTCATTAGTTAGGAAATTTCTACAACAAAATTGAATTACAAAATATCTAAAGCTTCTATTAGTTGTAACAATGACCAATCAGTTTTTGCATTCTTACAAATGCAACAATCAAGTTTATAGTTCAACATATTGAAGGTTGGATCAAGTCCCACTATGATGGTGTTTTCAATCCGAAAAGAGGGTAGTAGCGGATCAACACATGGGCTTGGGGAACCTAGTGCATGCTCAAAACTTTTCCAAAATTATAAATTGCTATAAAAAAAAATATGTATATAATTAGATTATATTAGACTTGTTTGAAGTCTAACTTATGCAATAAACAGAATTCAAATAATATCTATATACTGCTATACATAGAAGCAATCTAAAGTAGTTTTTATACTATTACATACAAACTAATCTAAAAAAAAAAAAAAATCTAAACAGAATGTATAGTAAACAAAACCAATGCACTCACAGTGACGCAGATCTGCACGAACAACAAAATAAAAAAATCAAAATATTCAATCCGAGCCTTGTGAAACAAAATCTCTTTAAGACAAATTTGTTCTCTCTCAGTGCTCAAGGTTGATGAACAACTGTCTCCCACGATAGAACGGATTTTACGTTCTTGACGAAGAAACATTTTAATCTTCAAGACTCCAGCGAACACAACTTGTGTTTATACTTGAACCAAACCAAAAGAATAATGCAACAATATGAAGAGAGAGAGAGAGAGAGAGAGAGAGAGAAGAAATTCTGAAGCTGGAATCTAGAATTGTGATGGATTAAAATGGCAATGAGACAATCTATTTGTGGACCCTTCATACTTGTTCAAATCACTTGAGGAGTCACAAGACGCCTCTATTTGGATCGAAGAGACGCACCCTCAATCTGAATAGAAGCGAAATGAAAAGACACATCTGTATTGAACAGACACAAAAGGAACCTCTGCAGAACAGATTCTGATGCCAAAATCAATTTAACGGGCATAAATTTAAAATTCGGTTGAATGTTTAAATTTTAGTTGGAATACGATATGCGTTCGGATCTGTTTGGCTCGACCCATAGCCCGCACCGCCCAAAATAAAATTTATCCAAAAAGATTATATCTTTTTTGCCCAAGCCCAGCCCAGCCCAGCCCAGCCCAGCCCAGCCGGGTCGGGGCGAGGGGGGTGGCGCGCACGTGTGTAAATGCCAAGGTAGTGTAGGGGTTCGTTCTGCTCACAAAAGTGCGGTACCTCTTGAGGCCCAACCCATGAAGCCAACTAGAAGTATATTAACTTACTAAAATGTTGGTCTTCTTCCAATATGAGACAAGTCTTATTTCCTAAACCTATCTTAGTTTATTTCATCACTTCAAATAGGTCACTTTGAGACATAATTTCTCATTCAATATTTAATGATTTTAGACAAATAAATATACGACGTTCATCTCCTTGCGAAGGAGAACGCCTTTAAAACTTGGTCCTACCAATTTTGAGGTATGAGTCTCACTTTTATTTAAGCCTCAAGTTGCTCAAATAGTCTTGTTTAAAACCATTTTTTCTAACACAAATATGTTGAACATGGTGAGTAATGAGTTAAAAGAGATTGACACACATGTTTATGCTAGTGGACTCGAAGGGATGAGTAAGATATAAGGATGGAATGAAAGAACTCGAGCTGCCTATTAAATGCCATGGCCAACCAGTGGCCAAAAGGTTTCTTGAGTAGGTGGAGAAGGTAAATACTTTCACACTAGCCAAGATGTATGTTGTAGACTAGGTTCTTGTATGTATTGTTTGTGATGAAGGTATTTATAGCACATACTCGGGTAGGTGAGGCCGCCCCATGAGTTGTCCGCACCTACCTTTGTACAAGGGTTAGTTTTGTATTGACAGTTGTGCCTACCTGTAACTGCCTCGATTGTAGTGATATTGGTGGCCACTTACCGCGGGCCACGTGTATAGGATTTGAAAGTGAAACCACAAGTATTATTATGTAGACTACACCATTTAGTTCTTATATTTTTTATATTATATTTTAATCAGTCTAGCATTATTCTTTTAAGAAAGTGTTCTGATAAATTTTTAATGGCAAGAGGACTATAATTTTCACTCAAAGAATTTTAGAAGAATCCGAGAGAAGAAAACTAAAACTCTTTCATTTGATCATACAAAATTTTCAATATAAGTATCTTGCAGCATAAACTAAAATGAGTCTTTAATATGTCCATTTGGAACTAATAATGATATGAGTAGGGTTTGAAGTTGGGAATGACTAATAACCAAGAGATGGAGCCAAAATTTTATCTTGAGGAGATCAAACAATGGCATAGCCAGGAATTTTAGTCAATGAACTCAACTAAGATTTGTCCCAACATTTTTGTAGTCGACTGAATCCTCTTTCGCCTTTGTGTTCTCTCATGAAAATTTTAGTCAATCAGTCATTAATAAATTATTTGTTGTAAAGAATCAAACATGATGCAGTGAAGTAATATCCATTTTCAATAAAATTGTGCACATTCATTCCAATTTGTCAACTTAATATAAAAAGAACTTCTAATAGGAGTCTAGAGTTGTATATGTGATGAAATTGGGAGAGAGAGAGAGATGAGACGTGAGAGTTTGGGAGAGAGAGACGTGAGTTAGGGAATATTGTTGGGCGGGAAAACAAAATTCAGTACTCATTGTAGACCGTCGAATCTATATTTATGAGATGATCTGAACCGTCTTTTATGTTAGGATTACATTGTCCGTTAGATGTGTTTATGTTTTGTCTCAAAACGATCTGGACCTCTCCTTATCTCTAAAATTCAAACTCAGCTCTACTTTAGTATTTATTTATATATATATAAAGAACTTCAAAGCGATTCATCAAATAATCACCAATTTCACCTCAATTTAATTACATAATCCCTCAATATGGAGTGAACAAAGCTTGAAGAGTCAAACAAAACAAGAGAAGTCTCTCAAAGATATATTATATACTGTTTTGATACTATAGAGATTTTATTTTTTTAAAAACTTAACAATGTGGCTTTGTTTATGCTCACTCACAACTCAAATCTCGCAAATCTAATGTAGAAATGAGGACCAAGAGTGTTACAAATATCAAGTCGAATAGTAGTGATAGATATGCAAGGTAAAGCAAGGTCTAGCAATCTGTATGGTATAATGTTAATTACAAGTTGCTAGAGTGCAGAGAACAAAATGAGAGGAGGAGCCTAAAGACAACTTAAAGCATGGCACTATTTGATGGACATCTTGTAGGGAAGTCTCCAAAATGAAAAATTGAACTTTCTTGATGTCCTGTGGCCTGAAGAATTAGGACATTGAAGACCCACTTTGATCAATTCCTCTTTCTTCAAGAAGCCTTTTGGACCAGCAACACCAACATCTAACCATTATTCTCCAAGATTTCCTTCAACAACACAAAAAAAATTTGAGATCAATTCATCAAACAATACCACCTTCAACTCATTTTCATCACATAATCAAAGGATATAGAGTGAGCACAAGTGATAACAAAAAGAGAAATACATAGAAGTTGCAAATTTTTTTGTGTGTGTGGGTGTCACGTCCTGATCCCAATTCTCTCGGATCTGGTGTGTGAACTAAAATTCCATTAAATCGGTTCAATAAAGAGCACTAAAACCTTAAAATGTATCTTCAAATAGTAAATGTACTTCGAACATCTCCAACAGTGCTCTCTATTTTAGAGAAATAGATAGCATCTTTTCCAATATAAAGAACATCTTTAGTAAAAAGTTAAAATAGAGAATAAATTTTTACACACCAATCCAATAAGACTCTATTCTTTATCATGTTATCATTTATGTTTTGTCCTTTTTGACAATAAATTTGACTTACATACTATTTTTGCTCAATTATTTTAAATGAGATACATTTATCCTAAATGTCTTAGATGAAAAGACAAATATATCCTTTTTTATTCCAAAAAATAGAGTAGAGAGTAAGTTTGACTCTTCAAATTTAGAGAGTCTAAATAAAGAGTCAATTGGAGAAGAAATTTTAAGGGTTGCCTCTCTATAATAGAGAATTGAGTGGGAAAAGAGGGCCTATTGAAGACGCTCTTACAACAATTATAATCACCAAAATAAAAAAAATAAACAATTAATATTCGTTAATCCTCAATTGATCCAATTATCTATCTCGTTCATTCTGTGTCGAACTCGAATCTAAGAAGGGTAAATAGGGGTGAACTTGAGAGTCACAATAAGCAATATAAAACACAATATACATAGTCACATGGTCAAACAATAACCCAACGATCAATCGCAGAATCAACAAATAAAATGAGCATTTAACACAAATTCATTGATGAAATCATACAAAACTCAACGATTCAATCTTTCAAATCACTCGTGGCTTTGTACTTTGTATTGTTTGTAGTTTCCCAAATATAGTAAAATCACTTATTGAGATTTCCTTTTTATATCATGCAAATTAGAATAAAATAGCAACAATGAAGAACGAACAGTTAAAAGTAAAAATGAAACAGTTACACATACATCTTGTAAATTAATCAATTGACCCTATGCAAAACATAAATTGTTATTGAACTTTAATAGATCAAGGCTACTGTTTGACACTATTCCCTTAAGATAGATTTCACCCCCACACTTTGTGCTTATGGAATTCAAAGCGTCTGTCTCTCAGGATACAATGATCTTCACACGAATAGAAGTAGCACTCCAATCTACTCGTCTAGCGAACCAGAAATTGTGTTGTGCACTCTCCAAATGTAGACTGCTAATGCCGAATGACTGTATGAGACTTCCTTAAATGCCGAAAATTTACTTGATGCAGAATGGTAATGAGCCTGAGCTTATATAGACAAATTGGTGACTGTTCCGGACAACCACCATGCGAACAGACATAACCCAGAAGACGCATGCAGCCCAAAAAGACACCACTGAAGTTTGCCCCATGAGAATAGACACAAATTCGAAATTTCGGACTAGAGGAAAAACTACATCCGAACAAGAGCAAAATTTGAATTCCAACAGGCACCAGAAATTGTCACGCCCCAAATTTCATAAAAGCGTGATTAAAACAAATATTTCATTTATTCCAAAAACGCATGCAAGTTTGTTGCAAAAAATCTAGGAAAGTATCTCTTTAGTTTAAATAAATCATTTTTTTTATAAAATTTCGGAAAAGTTTTCTTTGAAAACCGGACATCCAGATAATTGGTGAGAGCTACATGTGAGAGCATTAAACATAATAATTATACCTAACTAGTCATTCATATCATATCAACCATATACATCACTTCTCATGACATTCGCAAATAATCATTACTGTTCAAAATCGGTGTAGCAAATGGAGATAGGGATAGCAGTGGACTGGGAAAAAACGGGTATTCGTCCAAACCCACCCCTTTTAGACCGGGGATGAACTATACGTATTAGACGGTGGACGTATACGGGAATACCCGTATAACCCCGTGCGGGAATGGAGGCGGGGATGGACTTATCCTTACCCACGCCCTGCCCCGCTCCCGTTATACCCGTTATATATATATATATATATATACTCCCAGCCAGTTAAAGGCTTAAAGCCCTAATTTATTCAGCTCTTCCTCTATCATATATATATATACTCCCAGTCAGTTAAAGGCTTAAAGCCCTAATTTATTCAGCTCTTCCTCTATCAGCTTTCAGCTGCCCGCCTCTCTCTCTCTCTCTCACACAATGAACACAGACACCATCGCTGCACTTAGCAGCTCTTCACAGCTGACTGTCTCCATCTTCTTGTGGAGTGTCCCGCTACACTCGTTGATTGAACACAGACACCATCGTTGCACTCAGACCCGTCTGTTGGTTCTGATCTTTCTCTTCACCATTTGGTATCTGTTCTTTCTCTTCACCACTTGGTATCTGCTCTTTCTCTTCACCACTTGGTATCTGCTCTTTCTCTCTCTCCGATTTGATGAATTTTCCTAAGCGTAGAAGGCTGGCTCTGTATTTGTAGCTCGGTCAAGGCATGAATTGTGCTATGTTTTCGCCTGATTTTATGAGCATATTTGATTATTTTTTTTTGCGTTCATAAGTTGATGTTAGAAACCGTTTGTTTCATTTTGAAAATATCAATTTTTTTTTTTCTCAAAACCACCCAATGTGGGTGGGGGGTTTGGCAGGACCCCTACCAGTATATATAACTAAACGGAATAATGTACAAGGGAGGAGGTCATAAAGCCAAGCCTCCAGAAGTGGAAGAAAGTTAAAGCAAAAACGAGGTGACTCACCACCAAAAGCATGAAAATTAAATAAATAGAAAAGCAAAGTGGGAATTCCCCACAGAACAAAATAATAGGAAACATCAATTAAAATAAAACTCAACGACGAACGTGAGGGGTCTGTCGAGCGTCCAAGGCAAGGATGCCTGCAATCCCAGAAGGAATGGATGACGAATCAAGGAATCGTTGATTGAGCTGCTGAGAGCAAGCCCAATTAACCATGAAGTCTGCAGCCTGATTCGCCTCTCGTAGGACGTGGCAGACGCGAGCCGAGAGAGAAACACACAGAACCCGAATCCGAGCAAGCAGGTAAGCATAAACCCAGCACCCAGTACCCTGAGAAGAAACCCAAGAAACCACTGTAGCTGAATCTGACTCCACTACCAACTCTGAAGCTCCCAAATCTACGGCCAACTCCAACCCAGCACATACTGCCTGCAACTCCGCATACAGAATAGGCTGATGCTCCAGAAACGAGCAAAAAGCCCTAAGTACCCGACCCTGGTGGTCTCGAATAATACCCCCTGCAGCAGACAGTCCCGGATTGCCTTTAGAACAGCCGTCAACGCTGATCTTCAGGCAACCCGCTACAGGACGAGTCCAAGCAACCAAGCGAAGAGGTCGAGGCCGAGGAACCAAGACCCTAAGAGAACCTATAAACTCAACTGACTCATCCCGACGCAACTGACTTGGAGCAAACCCAAAAGCCAGCCCCACCAACTGTATATCGGTCATAACCCTCTGAATCACAACGGTCACCTGAAAGGCCTGTCCATCGAACCTATAAGCATTACGCGCCTTCCATAAGTGCCACAGAATGAAGCACGGTAGCAATACTCGCACGTGACCTGCAGAAGGAGCACAACGCCGCCAATGAAGCATCAAAGCATAAGGAGACTGAAACGGCCAACATCTGATCCCAAACATCCGATAAAAGTGACCCCACACCTGAACTGCAAGCGGACAATCCAGAAAAAGATGTCTAAGAGTCTCAACAGCCCCACCACACACACACCGGGATACTACATGAAAACCTCGTCTCTCTAAGCCATCATCTGTGGCCAGGAAACCATGAAACAACCGCCACATAAAGAAGGAGATCTGAGTCGGAATGTGCCTCTGCCAGACACAAGAAAACCCAGCACGAACTGGAGCCACACCCCGAATATCAACCCAAACAGTCCTCAATGAAAAATTCCCATCCAAAGACAACCTACACCTCATCTGATCAATCCCCTGCTCTGGAATCGAAATCTGCACAATCTGCTCAACAACTGGAGGAGGCAAAATCCCCAACAATCGGCCTCTGTCCCACTGCCGACCCCTCTAGTAAGTAGAAACAGGAACCCCAGAAGCTGCCCCCGGATACACTAAAGCCAATGGGTAATCCCCCAACCAACAATCATACCAGAAGTTGACCTCACCAGACCGTACTAACCATCTGATCCTCGGCTCAGCCACGGATCGAATCCCACACAACCGCCTCCAAAGAGGTGAAGCTGGGTAACGAAACTCAATCAGCCCAGGATGGGTGGATCTACAGTACTTGGCCTTCATAAAAGTGGACCAAAGTGACTGTTGAGCCCGAAAACTCCACCAGAGCTTCACCTCACAAGCCTCGGCTACGTCAGAAAAAGAACGCACCCCTAAGCCGCCCTCCTCTACAGGGAAACATACCTCAGCCCAGTGACACCAGTGAATCCTCCGATGAGTAGCTGTATCACCCCACAAGAAACGTGTGAACAACCTCTCTAACTGGTGAAAAACATCCGCAGGAGGCCTCAGCACGTGAAACAAGTGAATTGACATCGATGCGAGCATATGCCAAATCAGAGTGAGCTTACCTCCAAAGGAGAGCAAGCGATTCGCCCATCCAGAAATCCGATCGCGCACCTTCCGAATCATCTCATCAAAGTACGAGATCCGGAGATGACCCAAGTAGATAGGGCACCCCAGATAAATAAACGGAAAGTCACGCCTCTGAAAACCAGTGGTCTGCCTTGCAATCACCTCTCTAGAATGCGAGGCACGCGAACTGATATAGAAACTGCTTTTAGCCTGACTAACTAACTGACCAGAGGCAGCCTCATAGTGTTGAAGAAAATCCATAACTCGCTGCAAGCTCGACCGGCACCCATTAGTAAAAATAATAATGTCATCAGCAAAAGCCAAATGGGAAACCGAAACCCCAACTCCAGTACTATATCCCACCCCCAGAAATCGAGCATACAAAGAGTCCAAGCCTCGAGATAGATACTCTGCAGCAACGATGAACAAACAAGGAGAGAGGGGGTCACCCTGCCGCAGCCCACCCTGCGACTGGAAAAAGCCCTGACTGACCCCATTCACCATCACAGAAAACCACGGCCCCCAGATAGCCCGCCGAACCAAAGAAATCCAGCCCTCAGAGAACCCAAAAGCCCGCAACATCTGGAGAATGAATGTCCAAGACATCCTGTCATATGCTTTAGCCATATCTAGCTTCAGCACGACGTTCCCACCCCGGGAACCTCTCCCCAAATCATGCACCAACTCCTGAGCTAAAAGAACACTATCCTGCAACACTCGGCCCTGCACAAACCCACTCTGCATCGGTGATATGATACGCGGCAACAAGGATGACAGACGAGAAACGAGGATCTTCGTCAGCACCTTGTTGCTCACGTTACATAGACTGATCGGCCTAAAATCTGCCCAAGTAGAAGGTGACTCATTCTTGGGCAAAAGCACCACCAACGTACTCATGAATCCTCGAGGCATAGGAGAACCCCGGAAGTAATCCTGAATTGCAGCCAGAAAATCTGCTCCCACAATGTCCCAGCAAAACTGATAAAATCGACTGCAAAAACCATCCGGCCCAGGCGCACTATCTGAATCGATAGAGAATACGACCTGTCTCACCTCCTCCAAAGTCGGCATAGCACACAACCCAACATCATCTGCATCCGTCACAATAGCTGGAATAGTCGAAAAATCTGCAATCTCAACCTGACCAGCCCCCAGAGAGAACAATCCCTGAAAAAATGAAACTGCCGAAGTACCAATAGCCCTAGGCTCAGTAATCCACTCTCCGTCATCACCCCGGATCCGATGGATTGAAAGAACATGCCGCTTCTTCCTCACTGAAGCATGAAAGAAGCGGGTGTTCGAATCCCCCTCTCGAAGCCAGCGGACACGAGACTGCTGTCTCATAAAGGACTCCTCACACTGTAATGTCTGCTGCAACTCAGCCCTGGCCTGATGAAGGGCAGCCCGATCTGATGAAGACCCTGACTGATCATGTGCCACCTCTCTCCTACTAACCTCGGCCTCTGCCTCCTGAACTCGCTGAAACACATTGCCGAACACTTCCTTGTTCCAGACCTTCAGGGTTTGTTTCAATCGAATAAGCTTCGATTGAAACGCAGACATCCCTGAAGCGAACACAGGAATAGTCCAGCTCTGCCATACAACCTCCAGAAAATCTCCGTGCTTGGTCCAAGTGTGAAGAAACTTGAACCGGCTCGGCCCTCTGCTCTGATGCTGATCTCCAGAAATCAACAATGGTGAATGATCTGAACAAGTCCGGTTCAGGTGAGCCACTCGAAACACGGAAAAATAAGAACTCCACTGAGCATTTATCACTACTCTATCCAATCTCCTCCAAGTACGTCCATTCGTCCATGTGAACGGAGTACCCTCAAACCCAGCATCCTCTAAACCACTAGACAACAAAGCTAGGGAAAAGGCATCAATAGCAGACTGAGATTGTGTATGCCCCCCCTCCCCCGAATCTCAGAATGGGACTCAACAACGTTAAAATCCCCACCAACCATCCACGGACATCATGAATGCTCCCAAACTGTGTCAAGGAATCCCACAAACCCTGCCTAACAGAAGTTACGCAACTAGCATACACAAAAGAAATAAAAACTGGATCCGGTAAGGAAGAATGACGCACCTGGCAATGAACCACCTCTATAAATATTCTAGATTATTTTAGAAACCTAATGGGCCTCTGGATCCCTTGTCAATTGCCGTTGGGTTGAATGGCTCATGGTCTCAACTAGATTTGTTGAAACAGTCATGGCTGGGTTAAGTCACCTAACTCGGTCTTCCTTTTTGACTTGTGTGCTATTTGAAGGTGGTAGGAGATGGGTAGCCTTGTATGTGCCTTCTTCTAATGACACCCACAGAAGCCTTGAACAAGACAACGCAAGTATAGCATAGGGAATCAATGTTGCTGAAACCAAATTTTTAAGTTGCATTTTATGGTTTGGACATGTTTATGGAAGATCTATTGTTGTTGTACAAGTGAAGAAGAAGGATGTGGAGGTGGAGGGGGAGGGGATTTTGCTTTGGTTGATGTCTGAGTTTCCTGTTGGGTGGCCATAAAACTCTTCATTGACCTGTGATCCCTTATATATAACTTAAAAACCCTCTTATAATAGTGATGCAAACATTCTATGGAACTTTTTTTTTTCCCCTAAATTATCTCATGATCTATTTACAGGGGCTCCACCATACCATTATTTTGAAGCATCAACAATATATCACTTGACATGCTACTTACTCTGATCAAACTATATGCATAATCATAGGTGATGTGGAATCTTAAGGGGTTTCCAACTAAATATAATTCTCGCTTTAATCTAGATAAGTTGTGTCAAGGATTGAGAATAATAATGTGAAGTTAGTTAATGGGCTCACATGAATGGTTTCCTATATATTTAGGTGCTCACCCTTTTTGTAGTAAAGAAACATGATTTGTCGAAAGGCTTGGGCTTGGGCAGGTACGGGGAAAGCAGGGATAGGGGCAGGGATTATAAATTTACCCGCGGACGGGGATGGGAATGAAAACTATACCCGCTAACGGGAGTGGACCAGGGATAGACGGAGTTTTTTTAAGCGGGTATGAGAATGGAGACTACACTCCCCCGCCCCCGCTTAGGTCCACTGACATCCCTAAATGGAGGTCCACGAAGTCCTCTCAAACCAAAGTTACAATCTAATTATCCAAAATTATTCATCATGAACATAATATACATAATATTTAAAATCTTTATAAATAAACCATTTAAAAAGTCTCAATCTATACATATTCTCTCAAATTAACCAAGATATAAATCATTTACAAATTCTCAATAATATACATCATCGTATATTGTTCTTTACATACTCTGACTAAATCATAACAACTATCTTCTATCTCGACACTCTCACTATGCAGTCCACCAATATATATTCATAACTGAGCAACCACACGCTCAGTAGAATAATCATTTACTCAAGCATATACAAGATTTTAAATATCAATAGTTCACAATCATAATGATAGGCAATAAAATAATTTATCAATCAGTCTAGGGACATGATAAGTAGTAAGCATTTTTTAAAGTACACTATGTACTATCATTTGAAATACATAAGTGAAACATCAAGGAATTTATCACATTGAAATCAAATCTCAAAATAACACTAAAACATCTCTTCTTAAAACATAATGCAACACCATTTATTTTATAAAGTACGAACTGAGAAATCTTTATACAAGTATATGTATAACAAATTTGGTAAAGTAATCATTTCTTATTTTGAACACAATTTCATAAACTTGTTATTTCCAGAGTATTTTTCAAAAATATTAACTCCACATACTTTCCCCTCAACCTCACCTTACCTAACTTCACTCAAGAGGTTTGTTGGAATATTGGTCTATTAGTTTCTTGGCACCCAAAATCCATGCATGCTACTCATACAGACAAATATCATCAAACCAACACTGGTTCATAAATGAACCCTCCCCAGAGAATCTTTTGGTTTTTGCACCCTAAGGTCTCATTGCCCTTCTTGCTTTTCAATGGAATTTGTAGTTTCAATGGAATTTGTAGGACACAATTTGTGATGCCACACATGCTGTCACCGAAAATCACTACTATCACCAATCTCCCCTAGGACTAGTAATTGCCTTGGCAACCCCCCTCAAGTGCCCCAACCACCTACTAACCCTCTGTCTGTCAGTACCGAGCATACAAGTTTCAAACTATAATTTCATGACCACATTTCATTCCCAACACCAACTACAACTTCGGCTTTTTTTAAAAAATACATAGTTTTGTAAAATCTCACATTTCTATTTTCAACGTAACACATTTTCAAAATAACTCACACACATACCAAATATATAATTTGTACCCTTTTATAGCAAAATTCTCAAATTAAAGGATTGAGAAGTTATATACATCAATACCACCATTTTCATACTTTAAAATAACTCAATAATACCAAAAATCATGGTAAAATACAATCAATCATATCATAAGAATCAATATATCTTTCCACAATTCATCATTTTAATACTTATAGTCACTTTAGCATTTTATCAAATACATGATAGACATAAAATTTCTAAATACACATTTACAAAGTAACATACTATTCTCAAGAGACAAATCAAATACATTATATACAAATAGTATATTATTCACGGCTATCTGGGTTTCATTACTGTTGTAGTTGCTAAACTTCTTATAAAAATGTTTCCCGGGCTATAATCTCAATCCTTTAAGATACTAGGACAACGGGCCACGAGCCTAATTAGTTAGTACCAGTACATTCTTATAATGCTCTAAATCATGGAAAAGCATCAAGCACCATGACACAAGTGTTAATACTTGATGTCCTGATGGATCGTAGGTGATCAACTGATGGATATTTGATATGGAAAATGAATTTGGTAGTATGTCTCTGCATGTTCCTTCAGCCCATGAACCTTGCCATTGTTCACTTCCAACTAAATTATCATTTCACAGGCTACAAGGAAACATTGATTAAGGCTTTGAGCAATACCTGCATTTTTAGGTTCTTGAAAGAATAGGGTCTGCACTGAAGATTAGGATATATGAGCCATATTGCTTGGATTGATAAGGCTAGGTATAGCGGCATACAATTTATTCAAGGATTAAAATTTCATTTCGATGCATTGTTTCGGTCACCTAGAAAACGGAAATGTTTCGACATGTTTCGGAAACATTTCGACCCGTTTCAAAAATAAATTTAAAAAAATAAAAATTTAAAAATTATTTTTACAAAATATTGATCGAAATATACCAAAATATCTTGAAATACCTTGAACCATTCCGAATAATTGTGCAAATGCATTGAAATATAACAAACATTTCGAAATATTATGGAACACCTCAAAGTATTAAAATTTCGATTTTATCACTGATTCATTTCGGTGTCCTTTGAAACGGAAACGTTTCTAATGTCTCGACCGTTTTGAAACGATATTTTGATCCTTGAATTTATTTAAGAAGAACCGTTCACAGCTAAGTTTCGAGGTGCTTGTGTTCCATGAGTATTGTTCTATGTCATGGATAAAAATATCCAGGTCTGCCAGCCTGAAAACTGCCATCTGTTTAATCTGCTTTATTATTCATGTTTTAAAAAACTTATTAAATTCTTGGGTTAATTGTACCGGAGTTTCTAAACTATATAGTTTGTGACATTTTAATCCCTAATATTTTAATTACATCATTTTGATCTCTGAAATATTAAATGTATTTATATGTGATCCCTCAAACAGATAATATTCAATATCCAAATTGCTAATAATTTTGTATCATAAATTTATCACTTGATACTAAATATGAGTAAAAAATAATTTGGTTAGTTCTTGAATAAAATTTGGATAGTTTTTGACAAAAAATGTGTAATATATGTAACTCTTAACCAAAATTTGGATAGTTTGTGATCGAAATTGTATAATTTGGGTAGTTCTTTGATTAAAATTTGGATAAAAATTTGGTCAAGTGTTATCAAAATTATTTTTTTTACCTATTTTATGTATTAAATGACAAATTTATAATAAAAAATCGTTAGTAATCTAGAAGTTATCTGATTGAAGGACTACATATAAATATATTTTATACTTCATGGACTAAAATGATACAATTAAAATATTAGAGACTAAATAAAATAAATCTTATATTTTGGGCACCTCTAATACAATTAATCTTAAATTCTTTATATTGCATGTAACTTTTAAATTTTATTATTTCACCACACAACTAAGCCGTGGGTAACAAATCGGATCCTATTGAATTGATGTCATATTTAAATTAAAATATGTCAAAGTTTACTCAACCCAATATATTTACGATTGTTGTATAGTTGAGGTTGTGGTAGATGCATCTAACATGTTTCGTATCATGTTTAATCGGGTTTGTGCCAATCCATCACATCAACTTAATGGGAGATATAACATTATGTATTAAAATATAAATTGATATAAATAAATAAAAATTAGTTAAAATTAATTTGAGACCAAGTTATAAATTAATCAAATTAATTGTAACTCAATATAAAAAAAAAATTGTATATTAATCAATTTGAAGCAATGTTATATTGTCATAATTTCACCAAATTAAATTAAATATTTTTATATTTAATAATATTATACGTACCAAAATTTAGTCTAAATAATTTGACAGATGATATGGTAAGTAAATTTTAAATTTAAATAAATAAAAATAAGATAAAAAAATATCATTTTTACTACGTAAAGATGGCAGTGGACCAGAAAAAAAACGAGTAATCATCAAAATCCGTCCCGTTTGAACGATGGATGAACTATATGTATTGAACGGTGAATGTACACAGGGATATTCGTATAAACTCATGTGGAGATGGATGCGAAGATGGATTGAAACTCATTTCCACCCCGCTCTACTAAACCGGTAATATATATATAATAAAATAATTAAGTAAACACATATATTTATTATACATATTATTTTTATAAGTTTTTATGTTTGATCTATTTGTTACATAATGAGTTTTTATCCTTCTTGTAAATTTATTTGTGAGGTTTTATATTTTTTAATTTTTTTTTTTAAATTTATAAAAATTAATTGTTATGAACAAAAAGGGCAATATAGACATGAATCAAAATTTACATGCAAGACCGGGATAAGAATTAAAATTTTTTCAACTAACAGGAATAAACCAAGAATGGACGAATATTTTTTTAAAACAAGTATAATTAATAAGGGTGAAGACTAATTCCGTCCTGTCGCCGTCCACCGTCCACCGTCATACCTTTTTGAAGTCCATGCTTTTTGTGGGTGTAATAGCAGTCAAAAGTTGCCTCCTCCCCTCCGTTATGACCTTACCCATATATACACCATTCATTAAATATTAGTTGGAGTTTTCCAACACACCAACAAATTGCTTTATTGCTTATTGTTTGACGTGATGTGATTTAATTGATCCATTCTGCCACGTGGAATAATGGGCTCCAATAATTCGGAAATTGCTTTTTCCAGGTATGTTATGGTGACAATGATGTTGGTGTTTAATCAAACATCAACAACATTGAAGTCAATAATTAGTTTAATCGTTACTGTCCCCACTATTGTATCTTAAAAGTCTTGTCGAATTTGAATCATGTCATTTCTCTTTATAACAGCGTCTGTCTAAAAAAAAAGCAAAACTTCTTGCACATTTACAAAGGCTCTATTTTAATACAGTATCTTCATTTTTTTTATCATTGAAAATGTGTCGCCTGTATGATTTTTTAGTTAATAATTAATAATTATTTAATTCAAAATCGATGTTCAAAATTAATAGAGATATTGACGATGTACAGAATAAACTTATGCAAGATCAACAGTCGAGTATGTGATAAAGTGTAATTAACGAGACAATTAATAGAGCAATTAATGACAATAATGTAAATATCAGGTCAACACAAAAATATATAGTGGTTCGGTCCAGGTGACCTACTCCACTTCAGGAAACGGCAACGGTGGCCAGGGGACCTTTATTAATAAAATAAGGTGAACAAGAGAGCAATGGTTAACTCCGAGAGAGATACGATAGTTAGAAAAGAGAAAATGTACGTGTGAGGTATGTAGAGAGGTGTAGAGATGCTCTTTTTAATGGAAAGAGCTTACAATTTATAGACACATAACCTTAGTTGAAGCGATGACTTGAGGGGGAAGAACTAATCATTCGGAGATGATAGCTACAAAATGTGAGTACAATTAAAGGGTGTCTTGATCTTCGACAGTGGGTATCCCGATAATTGGTCCTCACGTTCTTTAACCTTCTTGGAATCCTTGGATCTTGGGCTGGGCCGAATTCACGGACTGAGCTTGACTTGCCTTTTAACTGATTTAGGCCTACTTAATTTATTGGATCTGACCCAATTGAATCTGGACTCGTGAGACATGTTTATCGACTGTGATACTGCAGTCTTTGGCTTCTTTTTTGACAAGTGGAATTGCTTAAAGAACAAAATATTAATACGTAGGAGTTGTTTATGGTATCTGATTATACCAAAAAGAGTTCACACAACATCGGCATTCATAAAAAAAAAATTCGGTACGACACTGATATTTATTATTTTGTATGTATTTTTATCACTATTTTAGTATATAAAAAAAGTGAAAAAATAGTTATTATAATAGTGATACAAATACTTACAATAGTGATAAATCACCCACAAAGTGATAATTTTTTATATTAAAGGAAATTAATAAAAATAGTTACCACAATAGTGATAAATCACTCACAAAAATAATAAATTTAAAATGATCCACAAAAATTATAAAAATATTCATTAAAATAATAAAATTTAGAGGTATGACAACAATTTTTTTTTAAGTATCGTAGTGTAGTCCTTCCTGCTAATATGTATTGCTAGCTAGAATGAGAGTGTCACTTCCTGTTAATTTGGATGAAAGTCCTTGTCTAGGACAGTGCTATTTGTTATGTAGCACTTTGTTTTTTTTTTAAAGCTAAAAATATTTAGATGAATATTGTTATGTTTTAATTTGATCAGCATTAGAATCGATTAAACTAAAATTGTTAATAAGGTTAGTTAAAATCAATTCAAAATATTAACATTGATCCCAATATTATTGAATTGATCATAGTTTTCTCATTTTGGTGGATTTATTCTATTGACCGTCCCAACAAAGTACTATATAAAATTACTAGTCATAACCCGTGCCTGAAGGCACGATAGAACAAAAAATTTGAGTCCTAAAAAATCGATATCGCTATATTAAATAATAATTTTTCTTTCCTTCATTTATTTGATTAAATCATTTAAAATTTATTTTTACCCATTATTTTCTTAAAGATATTGACAAAATTTTCTCAAAATATGTAATTTGATAATTTTTTTTAACAGATCTATACTATCGTGTATGGATAATATATGAAATAAAAATTATGTTAAATTAAAAATTAATCAAATATTAAATGGTTGAGCATGTGATAGAAATAAGTGATGTGATGGTTTTGGGAGGGAGAAATGTATAGGGGATAAAATTCAACTTCCTATATGTTTTATTATATAGATTTGTATAGATATAAGGAAAAATTTCATCCAGATCCCCTATAGTTAGGTATAAATTCAATGACACCTCCTTCCGATTTTGAAATTTCACTGTCACTCCCTATTAGTGATTGTCAGGTTACACCGTTAATGGCGATAATTGATTTATAGAAATATCCCCGAGTATTTTATAGGATAAATTTTATCCATACCCCTTATAAATAAACTTAACTTTAATAACACCTCATGTAAATAGACCTAACTTTAACAACACCTTTTCTTGATTCTGAAATTTCAATGCACTCCCTTTAATTCTATTATATTAGTATTTATTTTGATCAATTTAATATTCAATTTTATCAAATTAATTTTCTTTATTTAATTTAAACTAAATTAACATTTCATTTCATCAAATCAACATAAAATTGATATTTAATTTTATCAAATTAGCATTTAGTTATATTAATTTAATATTTCATTTCATCAAATTAATATTATTTCTTTAATTTAATATTAAGTTATTATTTATTTTTATCAACATCAACATCAAATTGACATTCAATTTTATTAAATTAAACTATTTAATTTATTAAATTTCATTAATTTAAAATTTAACCTTATCAAATCAATGTAATTTCTTTAATTTAGCATCAAATGAACATTCAATTTTATTAAAACAACATTCAAATATATTCAATTAACATTAAATTCAATCAAATTAATAATAAATTAATATTTAATTTTATCAAATTAAAACTAAATTAATATTTAAATTTATCAAAATTAAGATCAAATTTATTCAATTAATATTAAATTTTATCAAATAATTTTAAATTTTATATATGAATTATAATGTGTGAGGAGCGGTTGGGCGACGTTGTGGAGGACATATGATAGTAGAGGAATTAGAAATGGATGAGATTTTGACATTGACTTTATCAATTTTAATTTTTATTATAGAAAAATCATTTTTAACTATAAAAATTATTATGATAAAAAAATATAAAAATTATAAAAACTTGATTATGTAATCAAATGAATGATAATATGATGACTAATATTATAACAATGTTATAATACAATGTTTTAAAATAAAAAATTCATTGGGATAATATAATGATTGAAATTATGTTCGTTGGCTGGCTAGTGCATATATAATGGGGAAAGAATTGATGACATTTTAGTCTATTTACATAATAAAGGGTAATTTTAGTATTTTCACAAAATATTTAGTTAAATCATTATTTTATCTACTGATAGAGACAAAAGTTATTGTTATAGGGGTTGTCATTGAATTTAGACTCAACTACATGGTGTTTAGATGAAACTTTCCCTAGATATAACATGTAGATATAGTATGTCTTTGATCTTTGTACTATATATATGTACAGTAAAGATGTGTGTGTGATATGAACAGTAAAGATGGAGAGTAGCTGCATTAGGATAGAATTTTGGGAAAACATGTGTCTCAGTTTGGAAAGAGAATTATGAAAGATGATAGTGTGAGAGACAGTCAATGTCTCAGTATAGAAAGTGATCCCTTAACATAGAAAATAAAATGAGGGAAATAATGATAAGAGTTGTAATCTGTATTTTAGGGAGAGAGAGACAGAGTTGAGAAATGAGAGATCCCTTATTTGCCGGATTTGATTGGTTGGGGAATTAAATTTAGGGATGTTAGTTTTAGAAACTAAAAGTTTTGAGCGGCAAAAATTCTCAAGAACTAATATGGTACGTCGGATCGAAACGATCTGAGACGTCAATAGCTTGAGACAGTTTGAAATATCGTCGGCCGTTGGATGATGTCTTTTTTGATCTCGAAACGATCTGAACCATTCTTTGTCTCTTCAATTCAAAATCGTTCTACTTTATTATATAGATTTATTTTTTTATTTAATGATCAGGAGTGTTTGAACTAGTTTATGCACACTTTGACTAATCCCCTCTTCGATCTAGTCAAAGACAAGTCATCTATGTCGGGACCAGAGAGTTCATCAGGGATAAAATTGTTACCATAAAAGGATATTCATAATAAAGGAAAGACATATTTGACCAGAACTCGGTAGAAAAAGAAAATAAAATTGTAAAACATTCTCGTCCATTTGTTATTTTTCTATTGCTATGCAAGATCGCATACTTACATGAGAAATTTAACACGTGCAACACCTTGAGGTTTAACATTAATTGCACTTTAGTTCTTAAAATTTTAATTTCGTCAATTTAATCCTCAATATTCACACAATCAACTAATGTGGTCTTTTGCAAAAATTGCCGTCCAAAAAAGTGAAGAAAAATATAATGTGCATTGCATATGAGAGTATTGATGGACATTTTTGGTGTTTTGTAATAATTTCTATTTCCAAACACCATTACCCTTCATCTAGACTATATTAGAGCAATGCTACAGGGATTTCATTGGATTGGTTGTCAGTTTCAATGTTGGATGAAATCAACAATCAATCCAACAGTTATATATTATTAAATCCCTAAATAAGGTCCCAAATTAGGTGAAAATAACATTTCCCTATTAAATATGGTACTAAACACTTATCTTCTCCTTGCTTTTTTTTTTTTCTTCTTTTTGTCTCAATCACAGAGCCATCTCTCTTTGTCTTCGATTAACTCTCGATCTCTCTTCACTCTCGGTATCTCCCCCTCAAGTAGTGCATCATTATTTGCCTTTTTTTTAAGTCTCAAACACTAGCACCAACACGACACACATTCAAACAATACATGCACAATGGACAATCTGCGTCAATCTCTCTCTGCCAAATACACCATCTCTCTCTCTCTCTCTCTCTCTCAAACAGATAAATACACAAACAACACAACACATAGTCACACAAATACTTGACTTTCTACAAATTCATAGCATCGGTCCAAAATTACTGTGGTGGGTAGCAGTCGTGTGGAGGAGGTGGTGGGTTTACAAGTCGCAGTGGAGAAGGAAGAGATGTGGTTGTGTTATCGGTTGGGTTGATGGAGGTGGTGTCAGCCGAGTGGGAATTGCAATTCAACAAGTGGGATGGCGGTTTAGGTTAAGGTTAAGGTTTAGGCACTGTTTAGGTTACCTTAACATAAACAAACGAGTGGGATGGCGGTTTAGGTTAAGGTTTTGCACTGTATGTGTGTGAGGCGCCCAGAATGTAAGAGGGGGAGATAGAGAGAAAGAAACAAGAAGGGGAGATGGAGTCGTTTTAGAGGGCAGATGGTGGCGATGGATGCCAACAGTAGAAGATGAATTTCAGCGATGGAGTCTTGCAAAGAGAGAGAAAGAGGGGGAGACTGAGTCATTTAGAGGGTTGATGGTGGCGATGGATACCAACGATTGAAGATGGATTCCAGTAGTGGAGTCTTACAGAGAGAGAGAGAGAGAGAGAGAGAGAGAGAGAGAGAGAGAGATATGGGGTGGTCACCGTTATTGCTACTGGTTGTGTTTTCTAAGGTTATTTTTGGTGGGCGTGTTTTATGGTATTAGGTCTACTGATAGTGCGACGATAATGTTTTTTTTGTGAGATTACTTTATTTTCTCATTTATACCCAATGTTTTGAAAGTACAATGAAAAAAATGTCCATCATTACTCTAATGTGCCAACTACATGATATTTTTCATCACTTTTTTGGACGTCTATTTAGTGCGAAAGACCACATTAACTAAATGTGTGAACATTGAAAAATAAATTGATAAAATTAAAATTTTGATGATTAAAGTGTGACTAACGTTAAATCTTAGAGACTATTCATGCAATTTACCCATCTAACAAATGTATGTAATAAAACAATCCGTAATATACCGAGAAATGTTTCCGTGATATATCATATATGCATCAAGTGGTAGAGTTAGGTGATGTACATTACCATAAATTATTGTACATCCCAATGAATTGCTGCTTCACAGGTGGTGTACATCACACGGTCACACCTGCTCTGCCACATGGTGTATTATACAAGTAAACAAAAAAAAATTTACTTACCCAAAAAAAAAAAATTTGGGCAAATTTTACTTTGTACCCTGAAAGATTGCTAAATTCTCACTTTACACCCTAAAAGATAAAAATTGTCACATTGCACCCTGAAAGAAATAAAATGGTAGCAATTAGGTCCAACACCTAACCGCCATTGAGTTTATCGTCTATTTTTTGACCACGTACAAAACACGTGATAACTCAGAAGGGTAAGGTTGTAAATGAACCATTTTGACGCTCAAATATTTTACAGTGGTGTTCTTCTACATTTAAGGTCACAGATCTTCACTGTACGTAGAGATCTGTGACCTTGGGCAAGTAAAACAGAGAAAAAAAGGGAGGTGGAAGAGTAGGGAAAAATGTAAGCATTATGTTACTGTTGCCGCAAAGCTGTAATGAAGACTTCTTGGACGGATTTAAACCCTAGAAGAAGGTTTATCAGTTGCACAAAATAATGAGGTAATTCGTTGATTGAGTTTCCCATAAAAGTTCTTTTATTTCCCTTTTTGTTTATAAGATTTTTGGTTTTAATCAGTTGATCAAGTACAAATCCATATGCGTGAAATATTTGTTGATTTTATATGTGATTTTTGTATTTAAAATTTCTATTTTTCTGATAAAGATTGAACAAGAAATTTTTTTTTATAACAAACTGAAGTTAAAATGGTAGTATATTTCTCCATGTATTGTGTGATTTTCTAATTTTTTATCAGTTATAAAATCATAGGTTGGTGGTCCATGTGGTTACTTTCTATGGATCAACCCCCCGATGTGTAACCGATCACGCCAAATTATACCCGGTTTGTTGCGTCATGTTACCTGTTTAGAAGAACAATTGGAGAGAAGCAGAGCAAGGGGTAGAATGCTTTGGTTCTGCCTTGTTGATTCCTGGTTTTTCATGGTGGTTCTATATTGCTACATAGGTGATTATGAACACACTCCAGATTGATAGGTTTCAAATGGAGACATAACAAGCTTGGAGCTGTTGTGAATTTCTATAGGTTCAAACCTATTTTGGAAGTTAATGTGATAAAGTTGAAGCTATTTTGTATCAAATCTACCGCTGGATAATGCATATTTTGGAAGCCAATGTGATCAAGTTGGAGTTATTTTGTATCAGATTTACCAGTGGATTATGTATTATGCAATGCAAACTGGATTTTGTATTATGTAATGCAATGAATGATTTTGTATTTTGATGGTGTTGGTTCAAACATAGTTGCAGTTGCAGTTGTATTCATATACATCCCTTTTCTTAATAACACTCAGACAAAAAAATATATCTACCCTTCATTAACTTCATGCAAAAATAGTTGCAGTTAGATACACCCCTATAACAAAAACTAACTGTGTAACTGCAACATATCAACTAAAAGAGCTGCAATGAGATACAAAAAGTGACTGCTGAGTTTTACCCCTATTAACTAATTTCATAATTCATTAACAGTACATCCCAAAAATCAAAAAAGGTACTAAATTTTCACTGTGTCCCCACTACATTGTTTGTCTTCCACACTTTCTTGGATGAGTTGAAGTGTTGCGTAGGAACTGGTGCAGAGTTGGAGTGTTGCGTAGGAGTTGGTGCAGACTTGGTTTGCTTGGGTAGAATAGGTTGTGCTACACCAGATTGTGGTGGCCTCCACACAGGTGGTGTTGAAGTTTTTTGTGTTGGCCTCCAAGGTCAAGCAGGTTGTGATGAAGTAGTTTGGGGTTGGCTAGTTGAGGGACATGATGTATTTCTTTTCTTTCTAATCTGTTAAAGAAAAAAAAACAACTATTAGTTAAATTTTGTAACTATTAATTGAAAGAATAGAGTTCATGTCTTATAGGTAACTTCTGTCTGCCATTTGTGGATTTATATTGAGAAGCATCGGGGCTTGACCTTGAACTACTTTGTGATGCATTTTTCATAGTTACCACTTGACCATGAAATGTACAAAAGGTTAATGTTAACAAAAATAAACCAATTCCAGATAAAAATTCTGTTTCAAAAAAAACTTACTGGTAAATTATTTGCATGATGTGGAGGAGCTGTGTCTACACAACTTGATGTATCTACGCCATTGGATGTTGTGACCACCTTGCACTTCCTCTTGTTGTGACCAGCTTGACCACAAGTTTCACATATGATTGCTTTGTATTTCCTTCTCAACTTCACACATTTGGCAGGTTCATCACTCTCTCTCCTTCTTGCCTTCTTGGGCCTACCAGGTCTTGTGGTTTGATTAGGGGGAATGAGAGTGGCATAGCCTATTTTGGGCCACAATTCTTTCCCATTAATAGGACTCATCAGTTGACTGTAACACTTGAAGAATGTTTCAATCTTGTACCAATTAGCCACATGATCCTCTGCTGACAAACCTAAGTAGTTGAGGGCAGACACAACATGTTTACAGGGGATTCCTGTTAAGTCCCACTTCCTACAACTACAAATCCTATCTTTTATGTTGACTGTTGCTTGGTCTCCACTCATCCCAACAACTTCAAACTTTTCATCCCCATTCCATGTAGGAATGAAAGCTGTTGACTCAATTTTAATTGCTTCTAATCTCTTTTGAATCCTAGGACAAATAGATCCTTTATACTTCTTAATTGAATCCCTTTGTCTATGTATTCTTTCCATAAGCCAAACTCTTATATTTTCAAGCATTGTTAAGATAGGTTTGTCCCTAGCCGCTACAATACAAGTATTGAAGCTCACACAAATTATTGAGTAGCATGTCACATTTGGGTAATGTACTAAAATGGGACCTAGACTAATTGATTAGTGGCCTTTCACACAACCATTGATTGGCAGATTCATCAACACTTTGTAACTCCTCCATGACATTACGAAAGTCAACAATTCTTGAAGACTTAGCAGCCCTTCACAATAAGTCCTTCAAAGCTAAGCCCTTATGCTCAACTTTGAAGTTATTATACAAGTGTCTCACACATAACCTATGTTCTGAATTTGAAAAAAGAGTATCAACTATATCAAGTATTTCCTACATGCACAATTGGAGGAGTAAATGAGTAAGTGTAAGTGTAAACATCAAGTATAAAATAAAATAAGTAACAAAAAACATTAGATAAAACTTGTCATTTGTTTATCTGACATAAAAGTCTATGCATGGTTGTTATCTATACATAGATCCTGCTTCAACAATTGGAGGAACCATGCCCAAGACTTCTTTTTTTCCTTCTCTATTACTGCATAAGCAATTGGATACATCTGATTGTTAGGGTCAATTCCAATAACTGCTAGTAAAATGTCATATTGATGGAACTTCAAATGATAGTCATCCAAACCAATTAATGGTCTGCAGCCCAGTTGTAACCCACTTTTTAGTGCCCCAAAACATATGTATATCCTCTTGAACCTTACCTGATCACCTCCTACTGCTTTGATTTTGATAATACAAGTAGTACCTGGATTGGTTCTCCTCAACTCTTCACAGTAATCCCATAATGACATGAACTGGTCTTTATCTTTGCCACTAACCCTTGTCTTTGCTGCAACTTTGCCCCTATATACTTGGCTTTTACTTAAGGTCACATCATGTTCTTTTAACACAGTTTGCTTAAGTGATTTCATTGGCCATGTAGGGTTGGATCTCAACCTTTCATCATACGTATCTGCAAGCCACTTGACAATGACATGCTTCACTTTGAAAGTTCTATTGTAACTGTGTGCACTATTAAAAGTTTTAACCTGCATTGTCTTCTCTCCTGCCATGCTGGAAGCATAAATCAACCAATCACACCCTTCCCTACAAACTGCCCTTATACTAGACTTCTCATTTTTAGTGAATCTTATTTCTTTTCCCCATTTTATTGCATGTTGCCTAACTGCATCTCTAAATTTAGCAGCTGTTTTGAACAACATACATAGCTTAAACTGTGAGTCAACCATATCAGACTTTGAATTAAACTGTGGATATTTCACCCTCTGTCTCTTACAATCTCCTCTTTCCTCGTCATCCGATGATGAACCACTAA
The DNA here is from genome assembly GCA_951799425.1 of Ilex aquifolium. Classification (NCBI taxonomy): domain Eukaryota; kingdom Viridiplantae; phylum Streptophyta; class Magnoliopsida; order Aquifoliales; family Aquifoliaceae; genus Ilex; species Ilex aquifolium. The sequence continues at coordinate 33,661,402 of OX637395.1, read as the reverse complement.
GACTTAATAATTCTTCACTATCGTAGTCTTCATCATACAAATCATTATTAACATCCATTGTTGTGCCTCTATCACTATCAATATCTTTCCCTTTGTCAACCCTTTTCCCTATCTCCTTGTTAAGACCAACAAATTCAACATCCTTATCGACAAATGTCTCATACAATTGATCATCAATGATGTTATACTCGCAATCATAAAAATATTCATAGTCTGATGATAACCCTTCTGAATATGAGTCACTCTCATTCATATCCCCATCACCACTTGATTTTGAACATTGCTCATGAACATGGTCAGTCTCAACTCCAACTTCTTGTTGTATGGTACCACAGTTTGACTCAACTTGATTTTGGTTAATATTGTCAACATAAATATCAATTACTCTATCCTTATCAACCCAATTGATAATGTCCAAGACATGCACATCATTTTCTAACACCTTCCATCTATACCAAGATTTATGATAGAATTTATTAATCTCATAGTATCCTAATGAAATCTCATCAACATACAATCTCATAGTATCTTTTAACATACTATCCAACTCAATCAATGAAATCTCATTAACATGACACATATCAATGTGATTGACCTTCCCACCAGTATATGTTCTATCACCCAAATGTTCCAATCTACCACCATGATGCAATCTGGTAGTAAAATATTCAGAAGAATGATCTGCATGTACCACCAAATGGCCAACAAGCTACACACTGCTAATATGATATACCCCCACAATGCAAACACAATTGAAAAAAAGTAACAAAACAACAACACACACAAACCTGCATGCAGAGAAAAATTGGTCCCCACAATAGACCCACAAACATCCCAACAATGAACCCCACAATACAAACACAATAGAAAAATAATAACAAAATAACAACACACACAAACCTGCAGAGAAAAAATGGTCCCCACAATAGACCCACAAACACCCCAACAATGAACCCCACAATACAAATCCAATAGAAAAATAGTAATAAAATAACAAACACACAAACTCACATACAAAAATTGGTCATAACAATATACCCACAAACATACTAGAATGAACCCCATATTCCAAAACACAATAGAAAAACAAACACAAAAAATACGATTACCATAGCATAGTGCATCCCAATGAGTCTATAAATCGTTGGTCCCCTCCCTCAGCGACCACAACATTTTTTGAATCAAGCAGCTGAGCTGGTACAGAATCAACCCACCAAGTCTGTAAATTGTTCGTAGAGAATATACACAACCTCTTTCTTTGACTGTGAAGCCCTAGACGAGAATCATGCTACCTCTTCATCTTTCTTTCTTTCTCAGTACTCTGAAAATGTGAAGGTTGGGCTGTAGTTGATCGGTTTCTTGAACCGAGGTGGTGTCATGTGCAAATCACATGTGAGATTACCTTGTTCATTTACAACATTACCCTTTTGAGTTATCATGTGGTCAAAAAATAGACAGTAAACTCAACGGCAGTTAGGTGTTGGACCTAATTGCTACCGTTTTATTTCTTTCAGGGTGCAATGTGAGAATTTTTATTTTTCAGGGTGTAAAGTTAGAATTTAGCAATCTTTCAGGATGCAAAGTGAAATTTGCCCAAAAAATTTTAAGGGAAAATTTCAACTACACTTCTTATAGATTATTATATCTTCAAGGACATTCTTTATATTATTAAAAATATTACTGACACCCATTTTAATTTTTAAACATTACTAACACCTTTTGCCATTAAATTACCATTTCGAACAAAAAAAATTATCTAAAATATCAAAAATGCCCCAGCATAAACCCTAAACAATCTTTCTACGTAAAATTCGATTAAAATTCTATCTGATTAAAAATTCATTTTTCGACATATGAAAATTCGAGGTGATTAAAATTCATTTTTCTACATATTAAAATTTGAGCCAATTAAATTTCAATTTGAGTTGATTAAATTTTATTTTTTTACATATTAAAATTTGTGCATATTAAAATTCATTTTTTACGTATTAAAATTCGAGCCGATTTAAGCTCCACCTAATCTGTTAGCGTTGATTAAAATTCGCTTCGAGTCGATTAAAATTTATATATTTTTACTTATTAAAATTCATGCCAATTAAAATTCGATTCATTAAAATTTAAGTCGGTTAAAATTTTTATTTTTTATGTATCAAAATTCGAACCGATTAAAATTCAATACGAATTGAATAAAACTTAGTTTTTTAATTGGCTCAAATTTTAATACATAAAAAAATATAATTTTTAATTAACTCAAATTTTAATACATAAAAAATAAATTTTAATCAGCTCGAATAGAATTTTAATCGGCACAAATTTTAATACGTAAAAAAATTTAAAAAAAGAGGAGCTCTCATTAAAGATATGCTTATCTAGAGGGGGTGTGGAGACAATTTTTCCTCTAATATATCATGACCTATTTAGTAAAATTGCATTCTAGTTAACAAAAAATATGACAGAGGGTGTCAATAAAGATTCAGAAAATAAAAGAGATATCCTTGAAGATATGGTAAACTAGAAGGGGTGTCACTGAAATTTTTCCAAATTTTAATTTGTTCTATATTTATGTTGAGAAAATTAGCATAATTTTATAAATATTAATTATAAAAACATAATATAACAAGTATATGATCCAATAGTATGCGATTAGGACAGTATAAAATAGAAAATAATAAATTTAAAAGAGTTGGCATGAGATATCTGATAGATATGTGATTATTATTTTAAGGCAGTTGTGTCTCCCAACGGAAAAGTATTAATGAATATCAGTAATTTCAAGATCCAACCTAGATATACTTATAATAGCGTCTTTTCAAGGATCACGTTCATAAAAAATAGACGTAAACTTGACTCAAATCGAAATTACTTGAAAAATATAAATGTAGAGTACTTATCTATGAAACTGAAAAGAAGAAATGAAGCTAAAGTTGCAAAATGAAAGAAAAGAAGCTTGGTTTCTCCAAACTTGGTTAGGATTAAGGTTTATAACAGCCCATTAAATCTTAAATTAAATGTGATCCATTCAAACGAAAACTTTGAGCTGCTGGCAAGTGGCAGGGCATGTGCAGTGGCATCACCATCAATGAAAAGAGTTATACAACTTCTTGCCCACCGTTTCCACTTAAACAATGGGGACCATTTCCACTAAGTTCTTATAGGAGTAATTATTGATGATACCCACAAGTAAAGCAGCACCCCAGCAATGGAGGACACATGCTCACCATCATTTCTTGTTTATGGCCTAGCTAGTTGGAGCTCTCATAGAAATGTTTCTTATACTAATTAATCATCTAGTGTCAAAATTACTACCATTTTCTCTATAATACATTGGGTGGACAAAAAGATTCTGATGCAGGTTGATCAGATGATCACAGATGACACTTTACATTTGAGATGAAATTGTCATTCTCCAGAGTTATAATAATCCAAGAGGAGTAGACAATTGGAGAAGTTAGTCTAACTAGGGCTATAAACAATATAGGGCGTGGATTTAATTTACAACTAGGTTGAGTTTTTCCCGTGTTGATGTTCCCTCTAGTCCGTTCCTGTGTGGGGCTATAGAAACTTCTCACGTTGGGTTAAGGAAACATTCAAGCAATCACATTTACGAATCCAAGAGCGTGGGGTTAGGATAACACCCAGCAACCGCAGTCGTGAATCCAAGTGCACTCACAATGTGTATTGGAAGTAAGAGTAAGACTACTACTGGAAGTAAGAGTAAGACTACTAAATATAAAGGACTTTCTGCGTTATCGTAATACTCTTATTTTCAACTTTCAATCATATTTTACTGTAACACTGTGCCTACTCATGAGAAAGAAAGAACAAATTTCAAATTCAAATTCGTATCTTCAAATTGAGCTAATTACTCAACATACACATGTATTAAGAGCTAGGCTTCAGTTTGGCTGAGGTCTCTTCAAATCCCAGCCAACTCAAGATCATATATTACATAATTATATACACATGATATACATACATATATATTAACATGACACACACAAAAATAATTGTATCAACTTGTTTCATCGCTCCGCACTGAAACACGACCTAGTCCACGGTCAAAAATGGATCCAGATTTCATATTACACTTTTACTAAATTTCACTACAAGAAATTTGCCTTTTAACCGCGAAAATTATTGCGGCTAAATGCATAAAAATTGTCACTATATACTTTAGTGACAATATTTTTATTGCCACTAGGCCGCGGCAATATGTGTGTGGCTAAATCACTTAGCTATGACATTTAATTGTTGCCACTAAAAGTAAATTTTTTAGCCGCACCGTGAAAAATGCCACTAAATGTGAAATCTTTAGCCGTCATAATTATTGTAGCAAGTAAACTAAATTTTTGCCACTAAAATATACTATATCACCACTAAAAGTCCGATTAAAACCTGACTTTTAGTGACAACAATTAATTGCGGCTAAAAGTATACATTTTACCCACAAGAATAATCACCACTAAAATTTGAAACATGATTTTTTGACCACTTATTGTCGTTACTAATTAATACATTAAAATGAACAATCTGATTATTGAGATTAGTGAATGAAAAATCAAAAGACTAAGATGATGAGAGGTCATGCACTTGGTCTCCTGTAAGGATGTACAGCCAATAATACTGAACATGAGGTATGTGTCTGCTGATGCAACACTAATTGACATGAAGAATATCTTCTAAGCATCACATAAGAATCTTTGGGTCATTTCCAAGATGACTCAATCTCAACAATAAGTTCCAGTTTGCAATAGGAAAATGACAATCTTACAGGCAGTGTTTGTTAAGGATTCCAGATAAAGTTTTGGAAACTGTACACTTTACAATCGAAATTCGAACTCGTAGAGCATCAGATCTTAATAATCAAAGTCACCAATGTGGACTAATAGAAGTACAATTCATAAACACATATATGTACTTGAATACATGCATAGATACGTCTATTCGAAGCCTAAAAACTGACCTGATCGTAGTTGTGGAGTTGAATTTGTGTAGAGGAATGTAAGAATTCCTACAGATCTTTGCGAGACGTTTTGGGAAACGACGGCTTCGTAGACCTAAAGTTGAACAGAAAATTAGAGATAGATCAAATTTAGCATCAAAAACCTAAATTCATGGGAAAATCAATCAAAATTCGAACTTGTATAGCATCAAATCTGAAGAATCGGAGTCATCAAAAGTTGACTTGTAGAATTCTTATTCACCTACATATACATACTTGTATACATACAGAAAATCAGTTGCAGTGGTGGCGATGAAGGTGTCTTCGAGGGAGTCTTCAAACCAGTGGGAAATGTGACGACTAAGGAGTTGAGAGATCGACGATCGCCGATAGAGAGAGAGAGAGAGAGATTGAGAGATCGACGATCGACGAGAGAGAGAGAGAGAGAGAGGGTGAGAGTAATTTTAGGGGAAAAGTTTAACGCGTGAAAAACGGTGAGAGTAATCCATAAAATTTTTGCCTACACTAAAATTGACATTCAGTGGCAAAAAAAAAATAAAAATTGCAGCTTAAAACAGGGCATATTTGCTGCAATTGAAAAATGTTATCACTAAAATTTTATATTATTAGTGACTAAATTTAAATTATTGTCCCTAAATATTTTAAATTAGTGATGAATTAGTAATATATTTTTGTTGCAACATTAAAATTGTCACTAATTAGATTCATTATCATATCTTCAGTGACAACAATACTTTTTCACCACTAATTATATATCATTAGTGGTGACAAATAATTATGGCAACTAAATAATTTCAATATCACTCTTTCAATTACAATAATATTTTTTTGCCACTAAATATATTCATTCAGTGACAATATTTGTAGCTACAATCTAAATTTAGCGGCTAAAAGTGATTTTTTTTGTAGTGTTTCACTGGTAAATTATTGATCAAGAATGTAAATACGACCTACTACATATAAATGGATTCCACCAATATATGAGGAGGATCTCCTATTAATAAAATTATAATGAAAATATAATCTCAAAAATAAAAAAATAATGGTAAGCAAATTGTTAAGGATTACTGGACACAAAAGGATTTCCAATAAGCTGAGAAACATTTGTATGGCATCATTCTCCAAAAGAACACAATGTTTTCACCATAAGAATACAAAACATTTTTGGGTAAATACGAAGAGGATTGAACCTAGGCTTCTCGATCGGTATTAATTTAATAGTACACATTTAACAAAGAATAATGCTATTGGAACTTACAAAACTGATCTTATTTGTTGATATAACGATTTGTTAAGTGATGAAGTCCTAATAAAGATATCCAAGAGTCACAGTCACAACAATACTATTAGATCACGTCACTGTCATACATTAGTTCAGCAAATTAAATCCCAATAGCATTACAAGGATGACTTCATTTAGAGACAGAGAGAAAGTGGGATAAAGCGACCATCTGCTTTCTGCTATCACCATTGTTGTATTTTTCTCCTGTTCCTGCAGCATTCGCAGGTCCGTCTTCCTTGTTTGGATTTATTATTTCATATGCAAAACGAGACAAATTCCTTACAACACGAATATAAGGACACAACACTTCTCAAAAAATAAAACACAAACACGTTAGGATACACAACAAACAATTGTATCGTATATCATCACTGCATAAGTGGTCACTTTATAAACATTATAATACCATTATAAAACATAAGAATATCAAGTCAATATTATGTCTAGTCCTATAATGTGAAATTTTAGACTAATGGATCATAATAGTCACTAGTAATCAATAATCATCAAAATTTTTCAAACAAAATACACAAATAAATAATCATAACAATTGCTCTCATCAACTTATATGCATCTTGTATTTTATTAATAAATTTAAAATAAAATTTGATGGGACTAGTCTTACCAATATTATATTGTATCATACAATCAAAACAATTATTTTTCAAATTTTTTATTTGGCTAATTAGACACGATGCATGTCCATTATTTACATGGAGACATGGCTAAGTGTATTCGACACGTATTCAAACACGCTTAAAAGTGTATTGGAGACTCTACGAGAAGTGTCGGACACAGAAACGTGACTAGCATTGTCCATGCATCGTCACCACCTTTCCCAGACACCATGCCACACTATCACCAGCCAGTCGATGCACGCACGCAGTCAACACAGCACGCACAATCACCCAACAAACACCACTACCCGTGCACAACCCCCCACGCACAGGCAGAGACACCCACGCACCATCATCCTTTTTCTTCCTCACGCATTCTCATACACACTATCTCTTACAGCCACACTCTCTGGAAGACAAGATATTATATGGGGGATGTGAATGAAATTTCCCCATCTCTTTTATTTGTCCCAGCAAATGTAGACTCAGTTAACAAGATACATACCTCTAGTTTCTGCATCCCAACCCAAGATGGGTGTTGGTAGAAAAACATCATCCCTTGAGAGTGCTTCATTGCTGAGGAAGTACACACCAGTCTTCACCTGATATGCTGAGTAATGTCCACGAGCGACATCTTGATTAGAAGGATACATGCTGCTCAGAATACCCTTCTTCTCATCTTGAAGGCTTGAAGGCTTGAAAGGTACTTGATGCAATCTGGTAGGCTACAAATTGGGTTCTTGCTGAGATTTAAGCTTTGCAACAAGGATAGCTTACTAAAATCCTTGGGAAAAGCATCATTGGATAAATTGCAGTCCACAAGACTTAAGCTTACTAAAAATTGTGGAAAAGAAGACCATGTAATTTCTCGAATTTTCCTTGGTCTTGACATCCAGGAACAGTTGTATGTTTGCCATGACTTGAGATTTTCAGGAAGTGTAGATGGTAATTGATGTGTAGCAATCCCATCAGCATTAAGCACTTTCAAAGATTCTAACCTGCTCAATTCCGCAGGCAGTTCATGAAGATTTGAGCAACCAGATATGTTGAGTGTTTCAAGAGATTTTAGCATACCAATTGATGGGCCAAGCCCAAGGGCCCAGTTCATGTTACAAGCCCAAGGGTCCGACTCCAAGAGATCCAACAAATCCAGCCCAATATGGTCAACCCGGTCAAGCTCATCAAGCTCAAGGAGTTAAATTAGCAGGGAGCACACAAGGTCATCCAAGGACCCTTGGCGCCTAGGCCATCACGCCAGGCGACCTGCCCTCCTCTTCAGGCGCCTAGGTCTCCTCATCAGCACATGGGCATCTCGCCCAACCTCTCCTAGCACATGGGCATCTCGCCCAATCTCTCCTAGCACATGGGCATCTCGCCCATGATCTCCCAGCACATGGGCATCTCGCCCAACCTCTCCTGGCACATGGGCATCTCGCCCAAGCTCTCCCAGCACATGGGCTGGTCGCCCATGCCCGCCTAGCATAGGGGCTGATCGCCCATGCCCGCCTAGCATAGGGGCTGATTGCCCAGCGCCTATGGCGCCCAAGGAGCCTCCCGAACCAGCGCATATGGCGCCCAGCTGGTCTTCTCGTCCACCACCACCTGGACCATCCCCTATCTCGCCCAAATCAACTCCTATGCCGCCTAGATTAGCGCCTATGGCGCCCAATCTGTTACCCGAACCAGCGCCCAAGCATTCCACTCGCCCACTTTGCCTCGCCTCTCCAACATTCTCTTGATCAATGAGCACCCAAGGAAAATTTCCTCACAAGAATAATATCTTGGAAGGGAAGAGTTATCTAGCAAAGGAAGTCTACACCACCAAGAACTCAAGATTCAAGTAAATGCCCCCTTGCCCAAGTTTCCTAGGACACGGGGCATTGGGGGGCAAATGATGGGTCAGGCCCAAAAGGCCCAAATCCATGTTGAAGCCCAATTGTGATCAGAGACCCAAACTCATGAAGACCCAGCAGGCCCTATGAAGCCCAAAATGCAAAAACCCACCAAGGCTATATCCAAGTCCAATCCATCTAGGGCCCTCTTCCTTAGGAATTGGAGTACAAAAGAAAAAAATGCGGCGCACGGAGAAACCCTACCTAATTAGGAAACCCATCCCTCACATTACCACCTCACCTCAAGACCCTAGCTCTATAAAAGGTAAGCCCTCTCACCATCTAGGGTACGCCTCCGAAGAATACCTCATCTCCTACCTCAATACCACAAGGCCGTTGCTCCTCTTTCCCTCAAAGCTCTGTAACTCCGGTGACGATTATTAATCAATAAATAACACCAAAGGCCACCGTTGCCATTCAAAGTGGACGTAGGCCATGGCCGAACCACTATAAATCTCTCTCTGTGCTGGTCCTTTATTTGTCATATTTTTCATTAATTGTTTGTTCATTGCATTTTATATTATTTACTTGACTATGGTGCACGAAAACCAATTTGTGCATCATCACCAATGTTTCTCAGTAGCTTACTAAGAATTTTGCAATCTCTTAGATTTAAGAGGATAAGTCGATCTAGGTGTCCAATGGATTCATGAACCTCAACCAAACTTGAATAGCCTTTAAGAATCAATCTCTCGAGATTAGGGGTCACAGAGAAGTCAGGAGTTTTGTCAAGGCTGTGGGAATGACTGAGATTAAGGATTTTCAGTGATCCTAGAAACTGCAACAAGAAAAGAGGTTAATTCTAGAACACATACAATCAATTATAATATTAATACCCCTAATAGAACAAGTAGAAGAAGAAAATGATGATGATAATGATGGCTTTGATGAGAATAGAACATATGAGTACTGTACCTTGGTTCCCTTCCAAACTTGTTTTAGATTGCTACAACGCATGTCAAGAGCAACCAAGCTCTCCATAGGAAAATCACTTGGTATATATCTCATAGGGAATCCACGCCAACACAACCATCTTAATTTTTTGGGAAAATATAGATAGCGTCCCGTGAACTGTACATAACTAAGGAGGAGTATTCTTAGTTGGTGCATACTGGCAAAAGTATCGGTCTCCAAGCTTACAACACTTGAATTTCTCAACTTAGTATCTACTGCTTGCTGGGAGAAAGGGCCAAAATGGCATTGCTTCAGTGAAATGCCGTTGTCTGACAATGGTGTTTTGCCAATACATTCGTTAAGGTGGCCCTTTTTCAGATCGCTGATACTTGAAATGTTCTTAAAAGATTTTTCTTCCTCCAAAATATGCATGTTGAGGACAAGACCCTCAATTGTTTCTCTGCCCTAATAATTGAAAAGAAAAGATAATGAGAAATAAGGTACATGCATACCCAAAAACAAAGAATCAATTGCCATCTTATCATCTTTCTCCAATTTTATTCCATCTATACCGTAGTTTCTGACCTATTTCTCAATGCATAATTTTACAGCTCTGAGGGGTTTCAACTCACACTTCCAATTAAAAGTGGTTTGCAAAACATGCTCTCAAGAATTTCTACTGTAGGCATGCTTTGAAAATACGTTTTCCATTGAAAAGAATGAGTTCAATCACGCTTTCATATCAACAAAAGTAAATTGGAAAATAATAAGAAACTACAGTAGAGAGAGGGAATAAAACAGAAGAAAAAAGTAATATGGTCAAAAACCTCAAATAAAATTCAAACAGAGATGCGTTCTTGTCAAAAAGAAAACCAAGAAGATACTACTTACAATTTTTTCTTTCAAGACGTACAAGGAATCCTTGTGGTGCCACAGCCTACTGCGTCTTCCAGGCTCCTTGGGTGATTCTTGGCAAATAATTTCTCTTCCCATGTCTTGAAGTAATTGATGCATCATTAATTTATTATCTTCTTGGATTGTTAAGAGACATCTATCAATGAGATTTTGAATCCCAATTGTAGTGTAGAAACCACATTCATCTAATACACTGATCGAAAAATCTGTCTTTCCCAATAAAGAAACAAGCAATATGCAGGAATAAATTCTTGTCGTGGTCATCTTGCAAAGTGTCATGGCTTATCCTGAGTTTGTTCAATATTTGAGAATCAAAAATTACTTCCAATTTATCTAATGCACTTTCCCATACATCTAATCCTTTTCCAGATAAAGAAGAACCTAAAACTTGAAGAGCTAACGACAGCGCTCCACAATGGTGTATTATCCTTTTTGAGTGCTCTATGTAACCTTCAGTGGGATGGTCTTGTCCGAAGGCATGCCAACTAAAGAGCTCAAAAGATTCCCTTCCATTCAATTCTTCAACCTCATGAACTTCACAAACTTCATGAGTCTTCAGCAACTGCTTCTGCCTAGTTGTTATTATGATTTTACTTCCTGGAAGAAACCATTCTCTCATTCCAAATACTGCATTTAATTGGTCAACTCGGTCCACATCATCAAGAACAAGAAGAATTCTTTTACAGCTTATGGCATCTTTAATCTTGGTGGCTCCTTCGTCAACATTGCTGATCTTTTCCACTTTCGTCTTTAAAATATTCCGAAGAATCTGTCTTTGCAAACGAACTAGACCATTTGATTGTTCTGAAATTTCTCTGATACTTGCAAGAAAGCTACTAGCTTCAAATATTTTAAAGTTCAGATTATATACATATTTGGCAATGGTTGTCTTCTCTATACCTCCGATTCCACAAATTGAGAGTATGCCAACATCGTTTGATCCATCTTGTAACCACAAATTGATGTATTTTACTCGAGAATGCATCCCAACTAGGTAGGGACTAATGCTCAACGCTACGGGATTCAGCTTATCCACAATGACTTGGATGATTTTCTGGATAAACTTTGACTCATGCCTACAAATAGCGGCCAAAATGAAAAAGAAAAAATACACAAATATCATCACTTGAAATTAAATTAAGACTCCCCTACAAACAATAAAAGGAAAATGATTTATCATCTTTTAAGTAGTGGGATTATTGAAGACTTAGATTATTAAGCTAGTTTGAGAATACATTGGAGGACAAACAAGGTTCTGAAATCCAAAAATAAAGAGAAACAAACCCCATAGTCAACTACCATCTAATTCGAACAGATGATACAACAATAAAGGGTATTATTTTTCCCAGTTATAATTATATTGAAACTAGTTCAAAGTTTCAAACATGCACTTAAACAATGGTTGAGGGAAGAGGTGCCCTTCAGATACATTCTTTCTGAATTGTTGTACGCATAATTTTTGTAAAAAAGCTATGTCATTTGAGAACCTTCATGTTTAGATTATAGCTAATTACCAAAAAAAACTTATAAAAGCTCTAGAAACTTATCTTCAACTATGTACTTAAACTTCTATTTGTTTTACCAATTAATCTTTTAAAAGGTTACAATCTAAAATTATTGCCTTCTAGTACTTCAAAACTTCTCTTATTTTATTTATTCCTATTTCTAATTGTGGTTAGATTTTGGATCTAGCATGTGAAAATCTTTTAATAATCAGGGTGACGGCGAGATTCGAACACATGATCTCTTGTTTTGATACCATGTTAAACAACCATTTACTCTAAAAACTTAAGCAATTGAAGAGGGTGTAACTTGAGTATTTATATTTCAACACTTTTCATTCTATTTTACTATCTTGAATCCAGAAGATGCTAACAATTTGAAATTTATGACGAACTTGTATCTCTAACATGGATTTCACACTGATTACTTGGTTAACATTCAGATGTTCAAATCCCATCTAGTTTTGCTAAAAAATTTGATGAATTGGACCTCACTGTCCGGTTGGTGGTCTCTGCATGACTCATGCACGGGATAATTCCTGCAATCAATATGGAGTAGCGGCTGATCAGATGGTGAGCCCTGAAACAATCACAAGGTTAAGAAAAAGGGAGCCAGGCGTGCGCCCGGCTTATCCCCTCCGAAGCTTAAGTCAGTAAGAATGGGGGGAAAGCTCTGTATTCTCAAATCTCGGTTGGTTTTTGCGTACCTTTGCTCATTTTTCTGAGGGGTATTTATACATGGACTTGTAATGATTACTCTGACACAGGGGTCGTCTCAGCAATCAATACCTTTCTTCATTACCCATATGCAATCAGTGATTTTCCTCTGGATTCCCGCGTCATTAATGCTCGGCGGGGGGCAAATATGTCTTCGGGGCTACGCCGAGAACATTAAGCTACATAAGCACTCGAGTGCCTATGAACGGTGTCTGACACCTACCCCCGAGTACTCGGCGTCTAGGGGGCGCTCGGCCCTATGCCTGTACTCGGCATCATAATCATTAATGCTCCTACTCATTACTGTCAGTTTGGGTCTTTCGAGGATGCAGAGGCGCATTAAATGCTGTCCAAGTCACTCACGTCTCAATAAATGCTGGGTCATGTCGCATTAATTGCTACTATCAGAGGTTCAAACTCGGCTCCACTAGACCGCCCCTCTTCCTCGGCTATCCTCCTCGGCATCGGAGCTAGCATACTGCTCGGAGTCGGATCTTATACTCGGCATCGGCTCCATGGCTTCATAACGGCTTCATATGCATACGTGTCGTCTTGGGGCCTGCTGAGCCGTCTTGAGTCCCTCCAACTGCCCCCCAGCCTCCACTCTCTTTGCAGCGTGCGACAGATGGCATAAGAGGAGCGGAGGCTAGCCTGTCACGTCGTTTTAAAGAAGGGCGGTTACTTGCACGTTTCGAGCCGCCTTTTTCAAATCTGCTAATGATAACGCCTCCTCGATTCCCGCCCTCTCGTTCGCCTATAAATAGAGGAAGTCCAGGCCATTTGAGAACTTTGCAATTCCATCTTTTCTTCAAGCAATCCAGCTGCCGAGTACTTCTTCGCCTACTCTCGAGAACTCCCCTGCGAAAGAAATCCTGTAAGTACTCTCTTTATCACATCTCTTCTTATTTTTCTTCCTTCTTCACCACCTCCAACCATGGCTAGAAGCCGTAGTAGCCAAGCTAGGAACCCCACTCCATCCACAACCAAGCGATTGAAGAAAACCGTAGTTAACGAGGACAACATAGACGCCTTTAGGGCCAAGTACCGAATACCAGAAAGAGTCCTGACCTTTCCTTTCCACCCCTCACGACACAGTAGGGAACGTGGGTGTGTTGAGATGATGCCCTTCTACACCAAGGCCATCATGGAGGGTGGCTTGACTTTCCCCCTACCCCCTCTTGTACTGAAGGTGTTGATGCAGCTTCGGTTGTTCCCTCTTCAATGTGGGGTAAACTTTTTTAGGATAATTATGGGAGTGATTGCCCTGAATGCTCGGCTAGGGGTCAACTTAGGAGTAGACGAGATCCTGTTCTGCTATGACTTAAGACTAGTCGGCGGGGGAAGGTACTACCTTAAAGCCCGGGACCCCTCCATGTATTTAGTCACACACATGCCGGACTCGGACAAGGGGTATTTCGATTACTTGATCATGCTCGGCGGAAGCTGGGAAAGAGGCGTAGGCCCTGAGTATGACGGATTGTTCTGCCCCAAAGTGTCGAGGGATGAAGGTGTGTTGCGTTAGTTAAATACCTTCTCGGCTTATGAGTATCTTATTTTCTAACTTCGTTTCACTTTTGTAGAGGGATACCGGCGTGACGCAGCCCAACCCCTCAAATCTCAAGTTAGATTCGACGACCTGTTGAAGGTGTGGTCCTCCGACCCGGCGAACGAATTTTCCCGAGCAGCGCACGTGCTCCTTGGTTATCATCCGTCTTACGGCCGATTCTCTCAGATCCCTCCTCCTTTCGATCCTAAACGGTGGGAGGATCTATCTTCATCAGAAGACGACGCCGAGAGAACCCCTTCTCCTCAAGCTCCTCCTTCCCCCGCTGAAGACATGTTCAACGTCCCTACGATCTCAGCTGCCGCCATGGAAGCCGTTGCTTCCCGAGCCAGAGCCAGGGCTTCGGGACAAGGGATCCCCCCAAGCACAGGACCCACTCCAGCTTCCACCACTCAAAAGGACGCACCTCCTCCTCCGCCACGGACTCGGCAGGTAGTGGAATCAGTCATTCCACCGATAGACCCAACTCCATCCCATCAAGTCGCCCCTACTGGTGGTCGGCAATCAGGCCGAAGGGGTCGGGACTCCGAGGATCTCGGAGAACATCCACAGGCCGAGGAACGCCGGCAAAAGCGCCGTCATGACACCCCGGGCGCAACTACTTCAGCTCCTGCACCAGATTCCCCCGCCGCCTGGGTTGCCCAAGCCGAGAGGAGAGGGGGCCAACTTGTCCTGGAGTCAGACTCCATTCTAAAGGACAGGGAGGTGGCCTTTGTCGTGGCTTCAACCCTCCAATTCAACGCAGACATGTGCATTCACACCGCCCAGTCTGATAACGCGCTCCTCCTGAGCGCTATCCAGAATAACTTAGTGGTAAGTGTTTTGTTGATTTTTCCTTCCTGTACTCGGCTGTTATCTAACCAGTACTCTCACCAATTTGCAGATCAACCAGTAACTGGGGGTCATAACCGATCGTTTCTGGGAGTATAAGCAGGCGGCGAAGGGCGCCCAGAAGGCAATCGATGCCAAAGACGCGCATATCAAAGGCGTCGAGGCTGTCCTCGCCGATCAGAAGAAACATATCACCAATTTAATGGTTGAACGCAACTCGCTGGACGCCGTATTGCAGAAGCTGAGGGCGAGCGAGGCGACGACAATGAAGAAGGTGGAGGAGTACGAGCTGAAGATCTCGGCAGCCGAGAACAAAGCTCTGGACTCCGAGAGCCTGGTCAGGGAGTTAACTGCCAGGGTGGACTCCTTGATGACAGAGAAGGCAGGGGAGCCACAAAGGCTCCAAAAGGAGTGTGAAAGGGTCTTTCTGGAGACTCAAGAGCAGATGGTCCCTGCTTTCGAAGAGGCCAAAGTCATCGCCTATCGGCGGGGATGGGTGAATGCCTTGCATGCCGCCCGGGTGGATCCGGCGAGCGAGCTTTTTCAAAGGCACAGCTCTCTTGCCGAGTTCGAAGCCGAGGATCTTGCCGCGGAGCAGCCAGACGCCGAGGAAGTCGAAGCAGCCGAGGGGGCTACAGCAGCCATTATTGTAAGTGATGGTTCTGATGGCCTCTCTCCCCTTATCGGCGATCAGGAGTCCGAGCTCCCCCCTTCTCCTGTTGATGACCTAACTGCACATGATCCAAGATGAACCTGGCGGCGGTCCTCCTGTTCTATGCCTTCGTTTTTTTTTTTTATATATGTAAGCCATTGGGGACGCAAAGCCCCGTTTTGAGTTGTAATGATCTGTTTCTTCTTTCTTCAATTAATGGAATCTTTCATCATCTAGCTCTTGTTTGAATTGTGGGCACCATTCATCTCTATGCCGGCATTTCCTATTTATGTATGTTTCCTCATTTTTTTCTTATTCCTGACCAACTTTAGGTCCTTTGCCCTGCTCAAGCCGAGTACTTGCAAGGCAAATAGGTGAAAAATGATCGAACCCTTATACCACTCATCCTCGGGGCCTTGCCCCCCACGACCGAGAGCTCGTCTCGTGTACTTGAGAGCGTTGCCTCAAGGATGAGGTCTTATACCCCTCGGGACCCTACCCCTAACGACCGAGAGCTCGTCTCGTGTTGTATTGGAGAGCGTTGCCTCAAGGATGAGGTCTTATACCCCTCGGGACCATGCCCCCAACGACCGAGAGCTCGTCTCGTGTTGTATTCGAGAGCGTTGCCTCAAGGATGAGGTCTTATACCCCTCGGGACCATGCCCCTAACGACCGAGAGCTCGTCTCGTGTTGTATTTGAGAGCGTTGCCTCAAGGATGAGGTCTTATACCCCTCGGGACCATGCCCCTAACGACCGAGAGCTCGTCTCGTGTTGTATTTGAGAGCGTTGCCTCAAGGATGAGGTCTTATACCCCTCGGGACCATGCCCCTAACGACCGAGAGCTCGTCTCGTGTTGTATTTGAGAGCGTTGCCTCAAGGATGAGGTCTTATACCCCTCGGGACCATGCCCCTAACGATCGAGAGCTCGTCTCGTGTTGTATTTGAGAGCGTTGCCTCAAGGATGAGGTCTTATACCCCTCGGGACCATGCCCCTAACGACCGAGAGCTCGTCTCGTGTTGTATTCGAGAGCGTTGCCTCAAGGATGAGGTCTTATACCCCTCGGGACCATGCCCCTAACGACCGAGAGCGGACCATGCCCCTAACGACCGAGAGCTCGTCTCGTGTTGTATTTGAGAGCGTTGCCTCAAGGATGAGGTCTTATACCCCTCGGGACCATGCCCCTAACGACCGAGAGCTCGTCTCGTGTTGTATTTGAGAGCGTTGCCTCAAGGATGAGGTCTTATACCCCTCGGGACCATGCCCCTAACGACCGAGAGCTCGTCTCGTGTTGTATTCGAGAGCGTTGCCTCAAGGATGAGGTCTTATACCCCTCGGGACCATGCCCCTAACGACCGAGAGCTCGTCTCGTGTTGTATTTGAGAGCGTTGCCTCAAGGATGAGGTCTTATACCCCTCGGGACCATGCCCCTAACGACCGAGAGCTCGTCTCGTGTTGTATTTGAGAGCGTTGCCTCAAGGATGAGGTCTTATACCCCTCGGGACCATGCCCCTAACGACCGAGAGCTCTTCTCGTGTTGTATTCGAGAGCGTTGCCTCAAGGATGAGGTCTTATACCCCTCGGGACCATGCCCCTAACGACCGAGAGCGGACCATGCCCCTAACGACCGAGAGCTCGTCTCGTGTTGTATTTGAGAGCGTTGCCTCAAGGATGAGGTCTTATACCCCTCGGGACCATGCCCCTAACGACCGAGAGCTCGTCTCGTGTTGTATTTGAGAGCGTTGCCTCAAGGATGAGGTCTTATACCCCTCGGGACCATGCCCCTAACGACCGAGAGCTCGTCTCGTGTTGTATTCGAGAGCGTTGCCTCAAGGATGAGGTCTTATACCCCTCGGGACCATGCCCCTAACGACCGAGAGCTCGTCTCGTGTTGTATTTGAGAGCGTTGCCTCAAGGATCAGGTCTTATACCCCTCGGGACCATGCCCCTAACGACCGAGAGCTCGTCTCGTGTTGTATTTGAGAGCGTTGCCTTAAGGATGAGGTCTTATACCCCTCAGGACCATGCCCCTAACGACCGAGAGCTCGTCTCGTGTTGTATTCGAGAGCGTTGCCTCAAGGATGAGGTCTTATACTCCTCGGGACCATGCCCCTAACTACCGAGAGCGGACCATGCCCCTAACGACCGAGAGCTCGTCTCGTGTTGTATTTGAGAGCGTTGCCTCAAGGATGAGGTCTTATACCCCTCGGGACCATGCCCCTAACGACCGAGAGCTCGTCTCGTGTTGTATTTGAGAGCGTTGCCTCAAGGATGAGGTCTTATACCCCTCGGGACCATGCCCCTAACGACCGAGAGCTCGTCTCGTGTTGTATTCGAGAGCGTTGCCTCAAGGATGAGGTCTTATACCCCTCGGGACCATGCCCCTAACGACCGAGAGCTCGTCTCGTGTTGTATTTGAGAGCGTTGCCTCAAGGATCAGGTCTTATACCCCTCGGGACCATGCCCCTAACGACCGAGAGCTCGTCTCGTGTTGTATTTGAGAGCGTTGCCTTAAGGATGAGGTCTTATACCCCTCAGGACCATGCCCCTAACGACCGAGAGCTCGTCTCGTGTTGTATTCGAGAGCGTTGCCTCAAGGATGAGGTCTTATACTCCTCGGGACCATGCCCCTAACTACCGAGAGCGGACCATGCCCCTAACGACCGAGAGCTCGTCTCGTGTTGTATTTGAGAGCGTTGCCTCAAGGATGAGGTCTTATACCCCTCGGGACCATGCCCCTAACGACCGAGAGCTCGTCTCGTGTTGTATTTGAGAGCGTTGCCTCAAGGATGAGGTCTTATACCCCTCGGGACCATGCCCCTAACGACCGAGAGCTCGTCTCGTGTTGTATTCGAGAGCGTTGCCTCAAGGATGAGGTCTTATACCCCTCGGGACCATGCCCCTAACGACCGAGAGCTCGTCTCGTGTTGTATTTGAGAGCGTTGCCTCAAGGATGAGGTCTTATACCCCTCGGGACCATGCCCCTAACGACCGAGAGCTCGTCTCGTGTTGTATTTGAGAGCGTTGCCTCAAGGATGAGGTCTTATACCCCTCGGGACCATGCCCCTAACGACCGAGAGCTCGTCTCGTGTTCATAATAAACAATCATCGGGATATCCTCCTTGTATTAACAAAAATATCTTTTCAGATTTGATACATTCCAGGGTCGAATTACATCATTGCCGTTCATGTTCTGTAACCGGTATGCCCCGGTGCCCCCCACTGCAATCACCTTATACAGGCCTTCCTAGTTTGGCCCGAGTTTGCCTTCAGTGGGTTCCCGAGCAGCGCCCACCACCTTCCTAAGCACCAAATCCCCCACTTTGAAATCCCTTGTTCGGATCTTCTTATGATGCTGTCTTGATAGCTCTCCTTGGTACTTGGCTAATTTGATGGACGCCAATTCTCTCCTTTCTTCGGCTAAGTCAAGATCTCTGGCAAGCATCTGCTCGTTATTCCCTAAATCGAATGCTTGGCTTCTGATGGTCGGGAGCCCGACTTCCAGCGGGATAACAGCCTCTACCCCGTATGTTAATGCGAACGGCGTTTCACCCGTTGATGTCCTCGGCGTAGTTCGGTATGCCCATAGTACATTAAGTAGCTCCTCGGTCCATTTCCCCTTTGCCCTTTCCAGCCTTTTCTTAATTCCTGCCAACACGGTTTTGTTAGAAGCCTCCGCTTGTCCATTACCCTGGGGGTAAGCCGGTGTGGAATAGTAGTTACGTATTCCAAACCCTGAGCAAAACTCCCTGAAGGGACCACTGTTGAACTGCGTACCATTGTCGGAGATGATGGCCCTAGGGATTCCAAACCGAGTAATTATGTTCTGCCACACGAATTTCTTTGTCTCGGCGTCCCGAATGCGGCTCAGGGGTTCGGCTTCGATCCATTTGGTGAAGTAATCGGTAGCCATCAATAAGAATTTTTTGCCTAGGGGGGCCTTCGGGAGTGGGCCCACGATATCAATCCCCCATTGAGAGAACGGCCAGGGACTAGTCAACAAATTCAAATCCCCAGCCGGTTGTCGGATAATCGGAGCGAACTTCTGACATTTGTCACATTTCCGAACGTAACTCTTTGCGTCTTTCTGCATATAAGGCCACCAATACCCCTGTGTCATTGCTCGATGCGCCAAGGATCTTCCTCCCGTGTGGCTTCCGCATATGCCCTCATGAATTTCGTAGAGCAGAGGTTCTACCTTGTCCTCGGGGACACAAAGCAGATGGGGTCCGGAGAAAGACTTCCTGTACAACTGCTGATCGGCGGATATCCAGAATCTCGGGGCCTTGAGCCTGATCTTCCTCGCTTCTTTGACATCCTCGGGAAGCGTGCCCCCCCCCATTAGATATACGATAATGGGTTCCATCCATCCCAGAGTTGACTGCGCCTGCATCGGCAATACTTCCTGGGCACACGTCTCCTGTATGCTCGGCATTTCTCGGTTCTCAACAATAATGCGCCGAGTTACTTCTGAGGCCAATGCCGAGGCAAGGGATGCCAAGGCGTCGGCATGGGTGTTCTGATCCCTTGGAATCTGAGAGACTTCTATTTTATCAAACTTCTGTATCTTGGCTTTCGCCTTCTGATAGTAAGCTTTCATCCTGGTGTCTCGGACTTCAAAGTCACCATTTATCTGATTCACTATTAGTTGGGAGTCGCAAAACGCATGCAGGTGTCGGACCCCGACCGAGTAAGCTATATCAAGCCCCGCCAGCAGTGCTTCGTACTCGGCTTCGTTATTAGATGCTTTAAACCCCAATCTAATAGCTCGCTCAATCGTAAATCCCTTTGAACTGGCCAGTACTACCCCTACTCCTGCCCCCCTTGCGTTTGAGGACCCGTCGACGTGAAGATCCCAGTCAACTCCAAGAGTGGTGACTTCCAGCGGGGGCTCGGGCGCAGAGAACTCAGCAATGAAATCAGCAAGAACCTGCCCCTTAATTGAAGTACGGGGCTTGTAACTTATCTCGAACTCCCCAAGCTCGACAGCCCATTTAGCAACTCTTCCTGAAATATCGGCTCTCTGAAGAATCGGCCTGAGAGGACGATCAGTCAACACCTCTATGGTGTGTGCCTGAAAATAATGCCTAAGCTTCCTCGCCGAGACGACCAGGGCAAGGACCAACTTTTCCATCGGCAAATACCTGGTCTCGGCGTCAAGCAGGGTTTTGCTCACAAAATAGACGGGCCTTTGTGCCCCCTCGTGCTCCCGAACCAGGGCACCACTGACAGCTTCCTCCGACACTGACAAATAGAGAAACAGAGCCTCTCCTGACCCTGGTACAGACAGCGTCGGAGGACGTTTCAGATACTCTTTGATTCCTTCGAGTGCTCGGCCGCACTCTTCGTCCCATATCCCTTTTGTCGCCCCCTTGAGTTTGGCAAAGAACGTTTTGCATCTATCAGAGGATTTGGAAATGAACCGGTTCAGCGCTGCAAGCATTCCGGTTAGCTTCTGAATGTCTTTGATAGTCCTAGGTGCCTGAATGTTCTGGATCGCCTGAATCTGCTCGGGATTAGCCTCAATCCCCCTGTGGGTTACCAGATATCCCAAAAACTTTCCCGAGCTCACGCCGAAGGCGCATTTAGAAGCATTCAGCTTTAATCGGTAGCGTCTGAGGATGGCGAACGTGGTGCCGAGATCAGCAAGGTGATCGGTGGTTTCCTTGCTTTTTACTAGCATATCGTCGATGTATACCTCCATGGTGATGCCGAGAAGGTGTTTGAACATTTTGTTCATCAGCCGTTGGTAGGTGGCACCGGCGTTCTTCAATCCGAAGGGCATTACAGTGTAACAATAGATCCCTCGGGGCGTGATGAACGCCGTTTTCTCCTGATCCGACTCCTCTAAAGGGATTTGGTGATATCCAGCCCGAGCGTCCATAAAGGAAATGCGCTTGTGACCCGCGGTCGCATCCACCAGCTGATCAACTTTAGGGAGCGGATAGCCGTCCTTGGGGCACGCCTTATTCAAGTCGGTGAAATCCACGCAAACCCGCCACTTGCCTTCTTTCTTTTTGGCGCACACCGTGTTAGACAACCACTCGGGGAATTGGACCTCCCGAATGGTACCCGCCTCCAGCAACTTATTTACCTCTTCATCCACGGCCTTTGCGTGATGCGGAGCCGTTCTTCGCGCATTCTGCTTCACCGGTTTGAAATTCGGATTAGCATGGAGCCGATGGGTCGCCACCTCGGGACGTATCCCCGTCATCTCGGCATGTGTCCAGGCGAAAACGTCGGCGTTTCCACGCAGAAAAGAAGTCATTTCCCTCATCTCGGTGTCATCTAATGAGGACCCTATCAAAAAGTACCTGTCTTCATCATCAGGCCTTAACAGGACCTTGATCAGCGGCTCGGTGGAGCGGTCGGCTGGTTCCATTGCAGGCTCGTCCACCCCCAGCCGACCATACTGTGATTGCTATTTGGCCACCACCTCTTCGGGGTCCCGGTCCCCACCCCGGGTGCCGAGTCCCGTCTTCATAGCGGCATAAAAACAGTTTTTAGCTGCCAACTGGTCACCCCGGATTTCCATGACGCCGCGCGTGGTAGGGAACTTCATTTTCTGATGGTAGCTGGAGTGGACTGCCTTCATGGCATGCAGCCACGTTCTCCCCATTATGGCATTATACGGGGAGTCAGAATCTATCACCAAAAACTCCACCGGGATTATGACAATCGCCGCCTGAACCATTAACGTGATTTTGCCGAGTGGCAGCGCACTAGATCCGTTGAAACCAACAAGGGGAGTCTGAACAGGCTTCAGATCCCTGCGGGCCAAGCCCAACTTCCGGAAGAGGTCATCGTACATCACCTCGGACGAACTCCCAGAATCCACCAGGATCCTCCTCACGTCAAACTTGTCGACTCGCAAGGTGATTACGAGCGCATCATCATGCGGTAAGGCCACTCCCCCCAAATCGGCGTCAGAGAAGCTAATGACCTCGTAATCCACACGGGGCTTCTTAGAGGATGGCCCTGTCCACTCAGCCTCTTCGACCTGCAACGCCTGAGAAACTCTCTTGCGCTCTGCCCGGAGGACATTATAAGTTGGTCTTTCAACCGTGCTGGCGTGTATCACGTCGATAACCGGAACCCTACCTCGGGGCGATTCCGGCCTTTGCTCCACCGCTCTCCGCCCGGTTCTGCGGTCAATGAACTCTCCCAAATGCCCATCCCGGACCAGCTGTTCAAGGAAGGACTTGTATGCTTTACAATCCTCGGTCATATGACCGTAATCCCTATGAAAGGAACACCTGACAGTGGTGTCTCTCGTAGCCGGGTCACCCAACATCTTCGGGGGCCACCTGAAATATGGTTCATACTTTATCTTGTTGAGCATCCTGTAAATTGGCTCCTTGAAAACGGTATTGACCCCCTGGAAGGACAGACGGTTAGGAGATGAAGTGGGTACGCTCCTGCGAGAAGGCTGCTCTCTCTCCCTCTTTCTCGGCACCGCTGCCCTGTTCTCGGGGGCTGCGGTTTCTTCCTCAACTCGCGCGTATTTATTTATGCGCGCCATCAGATCTTTCATGTCGCCGGGAATCTTCTTAGTAAGGGACCGGTAGAGGCCGCTGTCCCGGGATAGTCCCAGACGAAAAGACGCTGCAGCCATTGCCTCTGAGCACGCATCCACCTCGTTAACTTCTTCCCAGTACCGGATCGCGTATTGTCGGAGGGACTCCCCGTTCTTCCTTCTAAGCGTCAGCAAGGCACCGATGTCTTTCGGCCTCTTCGTGCTGGTGATGAACCAGGCTTTAAACAGCTCGGCCATCTGCCTCCAACACTCGATGCTTTCCGGCACCAAACTTTCGTACCACTTCATGGCGGTGTCCCCCAAGCTCATGGGGAAAACTCGGCACAACACCCCCTGGTGGGTGTCATAGATAGACATTAGTTGCTTGTAGTGCCGTAGGTGACTCTCGGGATCAGTCCTCCCATCATAAGCCTTGAATCGGGGGACGGCGAATTTCCTCGGCATCTCAGCCTCCCTGATGGACCGTATGAACGGAGAGGTGACCTGTTCCTCCCCCACGAGTTGCGGTTGCCGGCGTCCGTCGCCAATACGCTCCTTGGGGTATCCAGATTCCCTCGGCCCCCTAACGGTGGACTCCGCTTGGGATTCCGCGGACATGACATCTCTGGATACCTTACGGCGGAGATCCCACCTCGAAAGGCTGTCTTTGCGGGGGTCTTCCCTGGTCCTTTCAACAGGGGCATGCCTCCACTGATTCCACCGATCCTGCCTTTCTATCGAGCGCCCGCGCCGATTCCTCTCTATGGACTTCCCTTGACTAGGACTTCGTCTCTCCGGCTCTCGGGTACGCCGACTGGCATTTGCTGACTGCTCAAACTCCTTTAGCCTACGCCGCACCCTGGCATTGTCCTTTTCAAGCTCCCTCAAGCGTTCCCCCATACGTTCCTCCACCATCTCCACGATGTCACGGGCCGAGGGGATGTGCCCCCCTGGACCTTGATCCATGAGAAAAGTCCGCTGAGAAGAACGCCCAACCCCAGCGGACAAACGCGCGGGGCTTAATTCCGTAACAGCTGGGAGGCGGGTGGCCTCCGCATTCCTTGCGTGCAAACTCCCCATCCCTTCCGCTTGGGATCGTGTGTTCACCATGATGTAACCGCTACAAAATAAAGGTTGTTTGTTCCCACAGACGGCGCCAAATTGCACGGGATAATTCCTGCAATCAATATGGAGTAGCGGCTGATCAGATGGTGAGCCCTGAAACAATCACAAGGTTAAGAAAAAGGGAGCCAGGCGTGCGCCCGGCTTATCCCCTCCGAAGCTTAAGTCAGTAAGAATGGGGGGAAAGCTCTGTATTCTCAAATCTCGGTTGGTTTTTGCGTACCTTTGCTCATTTTTCTAAGGGGTATTTATACATGGACTTGTAATGATTACTCTGACACAGGGGTCGTCTCAGCAATCAATACCTTTCTTCATTACCCATATGCAATCAGTGATTTTCCTCTGGATTCCCGCGTCATTAATGCTCGGCGGGGGGCAAATATGTCTTCGGGGCTACGCCGAGAACATTAAGCTACATAAGCACTCGAGTGCCTATGAACGGTGTCTGACACCTACCCCCGAGTACTCGGCGTCTAGGGGGCGCTCGGCCCTATGCCTGTACTCGGCATCATAATCATTAATGCTCCTACTCATTACTGTCAGTTTGGGTCTTTCGAGGATGCAGAGGCGCATTAAATGCTGTCCAAGTCACTCACGTCTCAATAAATGCTGGGTCATGTCGCATTAATTGCTACTATCAGAGGTTCAAACTCGGCTCCACGAGACCGCCCCTCTTCCTCGGCTATCCTCCTCAGCATCGGAGCTAGCATACTGCTCGGAGTCGGATCTTATACTCGGCATCGGCTCCATGGCTTCGTAACGGCTTCATATGCATACGTGTCGTCTTGGGGCCTGCTGAGCCGTCTTGAGTCCCTCCAACTCACAATTGAGACTTGGTGTGCTTTCAAATAGTTGATTGACACAAGATCTGGACCAAATAAATTATGCAAAAACACTTCCTAAAAGCATAACCAACTCATGTGTAAGAACAGACTTGAGGAACTTACCCATCAGCTTGATTTTTCAAGACCATCCCTCCCAAATCTGCAACTTCTTTAAGTGCATCTCTCCACTGTTTTACCTTGTCCAACCATTCAGTTTTTCTTTGACCGGTTTCTGCCTTGAGTTGCTCTTCATACCCTGCAAATGCATTGCCAATAAATCCAGTTTGCTTCCTAACTTGCGTTGGATCCACATCATAGAAGATAGGTAGAACTACATGGCTGGAAGTTCTCTTGCATTCAAGGATCATCAGAAGTTCATTGAGGCACCATGTGGAACAAGTGTAGCCCTTCGATAGGACAATAATTGAACTCCTAGACTGTTGGATTGCTTTCTTCAATTCCAGCTTTATTTTTTCTCCTCTCTCTATCCCATAATCATCCTTGAATGTGCGAAATCCAGCATTGACCAGAGCTGTATAGAGATGGTCAGTAAACGTCTTGCGGGTGTCTTTCCCTCTAAAACTCAAGAACACCTGACAAGAATATTGAGTGTTGGCAGATGAGACTTCTCGGGTTTGCATAAAATCCATTTAACGAAGCTCTAAGAGGCAAGACCCAAAAAGTGCATGCAATGTTTCAAGTTTTAAGGTGCTGTAAATATAGGCATTGGTATGAAATGTGAATGTACACAGTTCTATATGTAATATGGATTAAAAAAATAAAAGTCAATGAAACCTATTAAAAAAACAGAAAATTGGGTAATCATGCAAAACATGCTTCCATGTGTCTTGAACAAAAGTTCATTATTGCACCAAACATAGTTGTGACAGTATGGCAAAGTTTATGGTTGCGCGAAGGACATTTTGCACCCTACCCAATTTAAAAATCTCATTGTGCCCCATTTGTGTCTCATGCCGTTAAGGATTTTGACAGAAAAATGCCATGTGACATATAATATGACTATTTTTTGGGAGCCTATATGTAAATTCCAATATTAACCACACTGAATGTGCCTATTCTGGTTACAGATAATTCTAACCCAGATCAATATCTCTATTATCAGTAAAAACAATCCTAACCCACCTTGATAAACTCTTTCTGATTACAATAATACTATCCAGTCAAGCTCTCTATCCATTACAGTCAAAGGGAATGAAAAAGACTAACCTTAATGATCGGAATTTGTCCACCAAAAATAAGGGCAGCATCCACCTGATATTCAATGTGATTGTGACATAATAAGTATCATCATCACGTAATAACACCGTCTCATAAATGGATACCACAGAGTTTAATAACCACTTCCACCGTATAACATAAAAACTAACAAGTACCTCATTTTTATACATACCGTTCATTTATCCATTTGATGATTTCTTAGTAGAAGTAACACCATGTCACCACCAGCACGTAGTGTCTGTTGAAGAAACCTACCCTGGATGATGTTGGCATCGAACTCCTTGAAAGTCTCCACACAATCAATCCTTTCAACGAAAAGCATTTCCAGGTGTAGCCTGTCGTAACTCCTCAAGAGTACCAGCCAACCAACGTCACCGGAAAACACAACCGGAATGGCAGATTCAAGGGTATTGAGCACCGAATCAAGGTCTGCCTTATTTGGGTACTCTGGGAGTTGGAAGACGTGTTTGGAGCGGGGGAAGTGTAACTGCCATAACCCTGGTGGAGGAGAGACAAACATCTTATTTTGTGATAATCTTCCAAAAATACCCTCCCTGATGACTGATGTCTAAGGAGTAAATATTGAATCCAACGGTGATACCATGTTATTATTGATGACATGATGTCATCAATTAATAATAAAATTTTAAATAAGAAAGGTGAACCCTATTATAAATGAAGAGTTATTTACTTACATGACAGGTTACTTATTAATTTTTTTTTTGGTCCATCTGTTTATTTGTTTAAATATTATTAGTTGGTGATACCACATCACATTTTCACGTGATATCACCGTTGTCATGAATATTTTCTCATGGACGAAATATAATCTCACCTCACCTCAACTTAATAAAATCTTAATTTCATCCATTTAGAGTCAGTTACAAAAAATAAAGTAATGTCATTTCGACCTAAAAATTTGATCTTATTTACTTACATGATTCATTATGAAATTTGGATTGACTATGAATACCATTAAACATGAAAACTTACTCTTCATCCAATAATTTCAATAAAATCATATCATTATATCAACAAAATTGTTGATGTTGCACTCTTGAAGTAGGGAAAGTGCCAAACATTAAGAATTACCTAAGGAGTTAGGAATAAGAATAAAAAGAAACGAGAACCACTAAAATGAAAGACTCAATTATATTTGTTGGAGAAAAGTTATTCTTGAATCAAATCCAAGTTATATAGCCTAGGTAACAGCAGCTCCAACCCCCAATTTCCCCAACACATTGATGATCATGTTTAAAATACATCTTTTATATCTATATTTATATTTATATTACTTTAAAATATTAATTTCTTTAATTTTTTTTTTACTTTTACCCTCCAAAAAAATAAATATGTCATTCTTATATCATTCCAAATTAATGCCTTCATAAACCCACATGACCGCTACTTGCCTATTTTTTAGCAAAATAAAGAGTAAATTACACTTTATCCCCAAAAATTATTATCTTTATTTTATTTTACACTCTCAATTATAAAAATTCTCACATTATACCCTAAAATATTTAATTTTATTTCATACTACTCCAATACATAACCTTTGTCAATTTTTTGACGGATTAGAAGAGCAAACTTGAAAATCTGTTAAAGCAGGGAAGGAAACTCCAAAGAACTTCTCGTCAAATACTTAGTACCACTTTATTTTACCTCTTTTACAACCAAGTAGTTTCTAAAAAGAAAAAAGAAGGTCGATAACATTTAGAGCTCAATAAGAATAAAGTCATGAATATGTATTTTATTTGATTTTTGACATGCACATGTTAAAAAAATAGTTACTTATTGACAGTACAGACCACTCACATGTGTATTTATTGTCAAAAAATTGACAACATTATCTATTTAAGTAATATGAAATAAAATTGATACTTTAGGGTGTAATATGAGAAATTTTATAGTTAACAGTACAAAATAAAATAAAGATAATAATTCAAGGGGTAACATGTAATTTACCCCAAAATATATGCCACTTTACCGCTTCATCACCGCTTCTAAGTTCTGCCTCCCAAGTATCTAGCCGGTACAACCACTCTCTCTCTCTCTCTCTCTCTCTCTCTCTCTCTCTCTCTCTCGGGTCTGACTTGTCTGCGGTTGGCAGCTTACCACATGTCATGCAGTTTAATAAAACGCCGTCGTTTTGGTCTGTTTTTTGCTTTTTTTTTTTTCATTTCTCCTTACCAAAACGACGTTGTTTTGGTCCTTTCTAAATCAGATCAAACCCTCTTCTTCTTCCTTCGGCTTCGTCAGACTCAGGCGCTCTCTCTCTCTCTCTCTCCTCCTACCACTGGCGACAAAAAAGCTCTTGTCTTATTTCCCTCTCTCGCTGATCACTGAGGAGTACCCAGGTTTGTGCTGCTATTTTGGGTTATTGATTTTGCCAAAATAGACCTAATTATAGATTTTGTGGACTGAATGCAATATGAGATTTGGTTTGTGCTGTTTTTATTTTTGTTAAAATGCTATTGTATAGCACTTGTAGGAATCAAAAAATTGATAAAACCAACAAATTTAGCGTGAATTCGATTGATTGTAGATTGTGGGTTTCGGATGGTGTAAGCCCTTCTCCCTGCGAATTGAGTTGGATGTTGATTGGATTGAAGTGGTGGTGGCCGAGTAGTAGTGTGGTGGTGGGTGGTTGTGTGTGGTGATGGCATGGTCGCCATGTTTTGTTTCTAGTATGAGAATAATGTTGTTAACATGTCCAACATCGTGAAAAGCTTGGGCCCCAATGAGGAACGCCCTGTTCGCCAAATTGCAGGCTTCTGGGGTTACGCTTTTCAAATAATTTTCCAGGTTAATCTCCTAAAGCAATGACACAATGTTGAGTGAATGGAATG
The DNA here is from genome assembly GCA_951799425.1 of Ilex aquifolium. NCBI lineage: Eukaryota > Viridiplantae > Streptophyta > Magnoliopsida > Aquifoliales > Aquifoliaceae > Ilex > Ilex aquifolium. The sequence continues at coordinate 33,632,021 of OX637395.1, read as the reverse complement.
CTGCATGGCTATTTCATGTTTTGACAGTGTTGATTTTACTGCCACATCAGTGATTTCCCAACAATTTTTTATGTTGTGTTCATCACCTTATGTGCTTTTAACCATCCATTGCTTCCATATGCTATACTTTTATTAATGAAAAAGATGTTTGTATTGAACTACCTGTACTTTCTCTGAGTATTTTTTTGCAAGTGATTCCTTTATTCACCCCTCATTGTTTTATCATTTGCCTTCTGTTATGTAGATTGCAAATCGTCTTGATAGTGTGGTCGCAGACATTGGAAGAAAACCTTTAAAAGTGTTAGTCCAAGTAAATACAAGTGGAGAGGAAAGTGAGTACCTGGAGTAGTTGTTATCTACTTGAAAAATTGAGCCTTAGTGACAGGCATTTCTCAGAAGGCCTGGGAGTGCTGATGATTTGAAGGGTTTGGAGCTTCTGCAGGAATTGAAAGTTGGATCTCCTTTTTCCCTAGTGACCAAAGTCATGTGGATTAAGTGGGAACCTCCTTCTGGTGATATGTTGAAGCTGAATGTTGATGGTGCATCCAAAGGGAAGACTAGTTTGTTAGGTGGTGGAGTGGTGTTGAGGAATCATGAAGGGCATATTGTGTTAGCTGCAACATTCTTTTATGGTCTGGGTTCAAACATGAATGCTGAATGTATGGCATTGTTGGATGGTCTTCAGTTGTTATTGCAGCATGGTTTGACAGAGAGTCATATGTCCTGTTCTCTGTTGCAGTCTATTTGGTCTGAAACCCTGAGATTTTGGGATGGTCTGAAGCAATTCATAAGGCATTTTTACATCAATCAGGCAACTAGAAGCATGATTTTTTCTTGTTAATAGGCTTTTACATGTAATTAAAAATGGCTTAATCCATTGAAGGTTTAAAGCCAACTCTTACTTTTAGAACTTTTTGTTCTTTTGCTTCTTGTAAATTCTTCAATTTTGGTTGGATCATTTTAGTTGGATCATTTTGTATTGTAAGGATGTTTGTTGTATTTATAATGAATGTGATCTTTTTAATGAATGTGATCTTTTTTTAATGAATGTGATCTTTTTTTAATGAATGTAATCTTTTTAATGAATGTGATTGTCCAAGTCACAACAATATACAAAACCCACAAATTCATTCAAATTAAACGCATAAGTTCATTCACAACACAAGTTCCATCAATACACCATTGCTGTTACATTACAAAGTTCCATCACTACATTACAAAGTTCTAAAAAGAATGAATTACAAGAATCAAAGAACAAAATGTTCTAAAAATATGAAAAAATGGCTTTAATCCTTCAAGATGGACTAAACCATTGCTAATTACATTTTGGGAACCCTCTAAGTTTGAAAAACTTATGCCTGCATCCCCAACTCCATGCTCCAAATCAATGCAGTACTACAGAGACAAAGCAGAACAGTCCAATGCAGTCCAGTGCAGAGAGGAAAAACAACTTCATAGTCAGAATGCACAGACTCCAAACATGCTCCCAGCTCCTAGCACCACCCTCTACTCACAGCATACAGACCCTGATGCAACATGCTACTAGAAATAGAACATTGCCTAGGCAGTCTGCCAGAGCAGATAGAACATCCAGACCTGCAGAAAACAATCCGGAACTGGACCTGAACACCACAAATCAGCTCATAAACATCCTTGCTCATCCCATAAATTGCACAACAATCTGCCAGAAAAGCAAATCACCACTGAAAACTTAACGCACCTATCCACACAGAACAACACCAGTCCACAAAACCAAATCAACCCAACATCCAAAACCATCAAAACCAGCCATGATAATAGACGAGCCATGAGAGCAGCCGTAGCATTGCCTGCATTGTTCTCCTCAATTAAACTAATTGTCAAGTTAATTACAAGCAAAGTAATGATACCAACAAAGTCTTGCCAGTCAGGAGGCTTTCCCTATAAATATAAAAAGTTATAGTCAATTAATTCTTGAAAAATCCCAATTCTTACAATAAAATAGTTGTATTTCTGCAAAGAACTAATTCTTACTCCCCCGTTCGCAAGGGCAATTGCCATGATAACAGCAGCTTCCATAACCCATGATAGAGGATTCCACATGAACCCCAAAAATTTTAAGAATTTACTCTCCTAAAAGACGCCAAAATCCATATCCTTCTTCAAGCACCGAACAAGGAATTTCTACAAAGTCGGCAATGGATGAAAAGCTCCGCAGATCTAACCCAGAATTTTTCCGATGACTGTTGGACACTTCAGCAGGAATTAGTGTGCCCGGAGCAACCGATGATTCAATAATGAACTCACTGCATTAATCCAAAAATCAACTACATAACCACACATTGGTTTCTCGCAAACTTTAAAGGATGTTATTGTCCTTTCTACTAGGACATTAAAAACAATGGAAGGAAAGAAAATAAAAAAGAGATAACAACATATCATACTTCTTTAACATTAACATTACTCGTTATTACTACATGATGGAAAGACCTGTTGACATTTATAAAGAAGAAAATGAACAACAGAGAATATACAATGAAAGGAGATTGTATGTTTATAACTTGAAAATACGTTTAATCATTAAAAGAAAGACTCAAAAGTCTCCATGAAAGAAATGATCGCAATTTGGAAATCGTATTTGAATGCTGTATAAAAATTGAACCTACATATGCAGAAAAGTTTGTGAAGTCCTTATCCAGAAATTAAAGTATGGGGCAGTAAAGTGACGCGCAACACCAAACCTATGGGGCAAGTGTACACTCCTACAGCCTCAAGATCTTTTATGCCTGAATGCAATCATGTTCTATTAAAGCAACATGGTTTCTCCAAGTTACCACAAGCCTCTGCTTTTCCTATTGACAGAAATACATCCAAATGACAAATGGTATTGGAAACTCCACCTAATCCTTGAATTATCGACTCAAAAGATAAGACAATATCAACTTCTAACAAATAATTCACAAACAACAATAACATAATCAAACAAGCAACTACTAAATCCAAATTATCAATCGAAACTCTAATCCCTAATTTTATGAATTGAACGAAAATACCTGAGAACCAGCAAGCTCCTCAAATTGCTTCACCAAATCCTCCATCATTGGTGAAGGATTTCGATACCGTTGCCTGAAATCGCCGGAAGAGGGGAGAATGAACTGGGTCTGATGAAGGAGGGAGATGGGTTTGACGAAGGAGGGAGATGGGTCTGATTGACGAAGAAGAAGCGGCGTCGTTTCTGTCCAGGGGAAATAAAAAAACAAAAAGAAGCAAAACACAGACCAAAACGGCGCCGTTTTATTAAACCGCATGGTATGCGGTGACTTCCCAACCGCAGACGAGCCATACCCCTCTCTCTCTCTCTCTCTCTTTTGTGTATTCCCCATCTCCCTCTGTCTCTCTTTATCATTTTCTGGCGGCGGTTTAAGGGCTTCTTCAATTGTAGGAATTACAGAAATTAGTTTACAACCCCTACCCTTTTGCTTTTAATGCTTTATTTGTGGCTATACACATTCCAACAATTACCAAATTGAAATGAATGCACCAGTTACCGATCGAAATGCCAATAGTTTCTCTTCTAAAAATTCCTCCCAGTTCATACTTAGCATCATCTGCCAATTGACACACTTTCTTCGCCCTTCTCTATCAGCCCCCCCAGCTTTTGTGTGTTGGCACTACGTAATCATCGGTGTATGCAGGTAATGTATTTCAGTATTTCAGGGATGATTTTTGGTTCTTGTATGTAATGGGTGTTGTTGGATTTATTATATTTGTATTCAGGTTTTTCATAATAGTTGGTCATTAACGAGTGGTTAAAAAATCTGTTAAAAATATATAAGATCGAAAAATCTTCACGCACCCTCGATAGAGTGAACTCTTGGAATATTTATCATAGTAGCTGATAGTATCATAAAATTATGTTTCTTCAAATTTCAGTTTTGCATATTAAAAACTGTCATGGGGTTGGAATTTTTGGGTGGTATCGTATGCAATTGACAGAAATTAAAAAAAAAAATTAGTATTTTGTTTTCAATAGCATCATTTTTTTTTCTTGGTATGTTCTATTGATTCTTTGATGTAAAGGGCACATATCTGTAAGATTTTTATTTATGATGATATCATAATTGAGCAAGAGTATGTGGCTATGTTTTGGAGTGTGATCGAAGGTATAAATTTATCAAACTAAATGATTATACCATTGGATGAATATTTCTGTCCATTATTTGTTCGGTAATTGTTTTCTCTCATTATACCCAAGCAAATGCATCACCTCATTGATACGGGGACATTGTAGGTTCGCAGTTCATCTCAAACTTGGCGTACATCATCTGTGCCACCCTGCATTCCCACCACAGCACCAGAGATTAGCCACTCAGGAAGCTCATGTGGTCTCCCAATAGTTTCTGTGAAGTGTTCAATAAGCTAAAAAGGTGAGTCCTCGATTACAAGAAAACTCTTTGTTTTGTGTATTACTAATAATTTGTGAATAACTAAACAATATAGGCTAACAAATCGCTGAATTACTATTACTGATAGTAGAATGATGTAACAAACTTTAGTTTTTCTGGTAATATACGTTTATGAATCTTGGATCAAGTATTCACAAAATTCTTGCTTGAGTTCCTGCATATACTATTGGTGCTCAAAGAAATAATTTATGGAGTTGCACTGTAATTTATAATCTCAATTCATAACAGTGACTGTGAGAGCGACGATGCAATGATTATTGACCATTACCTGTATTTAAACTCTTTCATGTTTTGTTAGATCAAAAACTGAGTAGTTGTACCCTTCAAGGTAGAGCGACCTCATCTTCGAAGGCATATGTAAAGGTGAGGGAGCATATGTTGTACTCCAATCACCTCCAGCCCTGCATTAGAACGGAAATTATGCTTAGTCGTGGTTGATTAAAAATTTAGTCATGGAAGGGCTTGCATGTAACGTACCTGCAGCTAATCAAATTATCTACAAATGTATTTGGTTGATCTCCTCTCCCAATCTGTTGTTCTTGAACAAAAATAGGCATTTTCTTTCCTTTAAAATCCATGTCAGAGAACTGCCCTCCAAAACCTTAGAATCTGTCATTCTTTTCACTTGAATGTGTGAGACAAATCCTATTGAAATTTCTGAATTCTACAGCTTTCATTACAACATTTTCCTCATCTTTTGATGAAACTCTGGCAAACTTTTTTTGCCTTGGAAATAACCCAAACCACCCAACTCTACCCTTACGGGTTTGATTCAACTTCTAAGCAAAACCCCTATAAGTTCTTGGAGAAACTTTCTGGTGAAATTTGAAATTGAGTTTCCCAGTTTTTGGAGACCTTATTTCTCATAATTCTGTTTACTTTGCTAACCCAATAATCAATCGCAGAGTCAACAAATAAAATGAGCATTTAACACAAATTCATTCATGATATCATACAAAACTCAACGATTCAATCTTTCAAATCACTCGTGGCTTTGTACTTGGTTCGTCTTAGCCATATGCTAGGTGCTACTCGTTACAACCTATTCAAACACATGCCTCTTTAGGCCACAATCACATCTCAAAATTATATATATGTCACCGAGTATGCCTGACGTATGTGCCAATAAGTCTCAAGCATTCCACCGATAAAATATTTTTTGGACAACAAAAACAAAGACACAACAAACGAATGCCCAAACGAAGGTCGAAATTCAACGGATAAACAATAGATTAGATTACAATGGCGATAGCAATAAAATGACTCTTTGCAAAGAGATTTACGAACGGAAGCATATTATGAGATAAACCACTTGCCTAATTTTAATTGAAACCACTTGATGCGAAGATTTCAATGCCTTGAACAATCCCATAAAACTTCTCTCAATTAGTTATGATCCAACCATTTGATTTCGAAGGTCATAATACCAAAAATATTTTTAATTCAACTAACCAAACAAATCTAATACAAACGCCATAGATTTTAAGAGCAAAGACTTTTAGCACCAGGGCTGACCATACCACAAGGCCAATAAAGCCCGAGTTTTAGGCCGTATGTTTAAAGAAAGCCCTAAAATTTTTAGATGTATAATTCTTTCAAATTAAAAAAAAAAAAGTTAGATCCACAAGATTTTAGGCTCCCCAAAAAACATAATGAAAATCTAAAAGAAAAATTGTGAGAATGTATCTTTTAAACTACTTAATTGTGAGAAAATACATTGATTTAAATCTTTTGTACATAAGTACTCTTTATTAGAAATATATTGTTTCTAAATACACATTGGCAGTTTTTAAAATTTGTCTCTTAATAAAATACCATTTTCTATAATTCTTGGACTGTTTAGTTTGGCAATCCATTTTTTGTAGGATTTGATTTATTATATTAAGAGTTTCCTATTTTAATAGATCAACTTATTTGAATTTTAAACGTAAAACATAATATATTTCAACGGCTGATGTAAATATTCAGCTTTTGATTTTCTTCTTCTACGTCAACAGTTGCTGTTCTTCTTCAACGAAAAATAGGTCAACGCCTGCTTTGTTTTTTCTACATCAGCGTCTGCTTTGTTTGTTCTACATCAACGTCTGCTATTGATTGTCTTCTTGAACATATATTGTCTACTTCAATTTAAGGTTTGGGTATATATGTTTTGCAGTTAATGTAACGACTAGCATTTTTTCGAAACGTATTGTATAACGTCAAGATCCTTCTTTCGAAATTGGTCCTTATAATGTCATTGTGATAATCTACATCTTCTCCTGAGCATACTCTTCTTACCATGCTTCAGTGTATAACCAACTCGTTTTTTAATGTCACATTGTGATGTCAGAGTATGTTAAGAATAACATTTAGCCTAGTGTATGAATCAGCAAATGTAATTACACATTTATCTGTGACAATGTGATAAATAATGTATTGTCCATTGCGTTGTTACACTACGATGTAGCATTGCTGATGATGCACAAAATAGTCTCGTGCAAGATCAATAGTCGAGTGTGTGATAAAGTGTAATTAATGGACCAATCAACGACACTAATGTAAATATTGAGTCAACACACATATATAGTGGTTCGGTCCGAGTGACCTACTCCACTCCGAAAAACGGCAACGGTGGCGGGGAGACCTTTATTGATAAAGTAAGGTGAACGAGAGAGAGATCAATGGTTAGCCCCGGGAGGGATACAATAGTTAGGAGAGAGAAAAGTTATGTGTAGAGTGTGTAGAGAGGTGTAGAGATGTCCCTTTCAATGGGGAGAGTTTACAATTTATAGGCACAGAACCTTAGTTGAGGCGGTGACTTGAGGGGGAATACACTAATCATTTGGGAATGATAGCTATAAAAGGTAATTACAATTAAAGGGTGCCTTGATCTTCGAGAATGGGTATTCCGATGATTGTTCCCCACGTGCTTTAATTTTTTTGGAATCCTTGGACCCTGGGTTGGGCCAAATTCCCGGACTGTGCTTGACTTGCTTTTTAGCTGATTTGGGCCTGCTTGATTTATTGGGCCTAACCTAGTTGAATCTGGGCTCATCAATTGCTATTCCTTAAAAGGACTATGTGTTGCCACATAGACGAAAGAATTTTTGGTCTTTATCATTTTCGTTTGTTTTATGTTTTTGATTTGGTTGAAATCTCATGAATTTTATGGCATTTTTTTTTTGTGACAGATTTTGTTTAAATTTCAAAAATCATCTTTTTAGTGATATATAGTTGCCAGAGTTAATGGGGGATTGGTGCGTGACTTTCAGTTGTTTTTAAATGGGATTAATTGTCCATGTTTTTCCGATTTAATGGGATTAGTTGCCTATATTTTTAATGATATATTAGTTGCTTGTTAGTATTATTTTGTGAGTATTTTTGTCATTCACAAAAATAAAGGGTTTATGTACAAATTTTTTTTTACTAAACACTTTTACACAATTAAGTGCTATATTGGATATCGGCATACAAAAAACCCAAATTTAAACCCAATCAAAAATAAATTTGAGTAGGTTGGACTCATGAACCCAACCCATAATAGTAAAAATATACCGAAATAATTTTTTTTTTAAAAAAAGCAAAAGCGAGGATTAAATTTTTTTTTTCAACTAGTCAACCAAAACACACCACTAAAATATACCAAAATATTTTTGATTTTTTATTAAATTTGAAAAATTAAAATCAGTAGATCATGACTTTTTAAAATTAAATGAAGTCTTTTAAAATTAAAAGAAGTCTTTTAAAATTAAAATTGATAAAATATTCCTTAAGATTGATTATCATAAAAAAAGATTATGTGAATTATTAATATTATCAAAACTTAAACATAAAAAAATAATCATAGTAATATTAAAAATAAAGCTCAGAATAGGTCTAAGAGTGGCAGCTCTCTCTCTCTCTATGGCATTTGGTGATGTGTAAATGACCTTATTTATACCCCTCTGTCTACATTTGGTTTATTGTTACTGCCATTTTATTTGGCCCACGTTTTATCCTTTGTCATGGTCAAAACTAACTGTCAGGTTACCACTCCAATTCACAGCCCCGATTTAATGCAACATTAATATATTTTTTTTATAGCCAAATTTTCTTATATTTAATCAGTAGCTAAATCAAGTAATTATATATTATCCTTATTATATTATTTTTGATGTGGGGTATTACATAGAGAGAGAGAGAGTATATACATCTCTGCAAAAAAAAAAAAAAAATAGCAGAGACAAAGAGAATAGCCGAACAAAACAACAGAGATCTCAAATATATTATGTATGGTTTTGTCCCTATATAAAGTCATCTTTTTTGAAACCGGGGGGGGGAGGGGGGTATGAGGTGTAATTGAATTCCATAATTTCAAGTATCGAGTTTAACAATAGACAGAGATTTGGTAAGCAAGCAAGGCCTTACAATCTATATGGTACAATGCTAAATATAAGTTTGTACAATGCAAAGCCCAAAATGAGAGTTGGGGACAAATGTATTTTTTTTAAAATTTTTTTAAACAAAAAAGTGAAATCACATTAAGGAACAATATTATGTCCTAATCCATCATTTGAAGGATTAAATTAACAGTAAACCAAGCACCAATCTCAACAAAACCTCTACTAGAATGCCTTATTTAGAGTCCACAATTCTTTAAGTCAACATTAACCATGAAAATAAAACCACATTTCAAGTTTATATTTGGAAACGGAAACAACCATTTATTCCACTTCAAAACCCTAGATTCGTAGGGCGCAAATGCCTGGGATTTGCATTGTACCTGATGGTGTGTAGGTTCTCATGCTAATCCAATAGGGAATGGGCTTGTTCTGGCTCTGCTTCTTCTTGATCATGCCAACCAAGCAATGAGTCTCGGGTTTCAAGTCTGAGAACCTTCCTCTCCAAAGTGCAGTGGAAGAAGACTTGGAGCAAATCGACCTTTTTTTCTCATGCTCTGGCAAATAAGAGAAATCTATCACTGAAAAACAAACCATTGTCAACTTTCAAAGAAAGCACAAAGGCCTATTCTCTTGGACTTTCGATGAGAGGGTAAGATTGCCTCTCACTTACCTTTTTGTTCGCTTTTTGGATGTCTCTTCCTTTGGAAAGTGACAGAAGCTGTTCTGAGAACATTCTGAATTCTATTGGGTGGTTGCAACCCGTTCCTACCATTTTCAGTGGTCTTCATGTCCTTTCCTTGAACTGTTAACCATCAAAATACAATATAGCAATAACTCGTGCTCGAATACACCTTTCAACATAAAATTTTAGTGATAAAAAATCAATCTCACTATATCAAATAATAATTTTTTTTCTTCATTTTCTCTAATTGCATAATTTAAGATTAATTTCTACCTATTATTTTTATGAAAAATCGATAAATTATTTTCAAAATACATGGCCTCAAAAAAATATCTACATGTGTACACTATCATATATGAATAATGTTCGAAATAAAAATTATATTAAGTTATAAATTAATCAAAATTAAATAATGTAACTAGTGATACAAAAAAAGGATTATGTGATAGAAATGAGCGAGAACATATGTGAAGACAACATTTAATTTACTAGTTATCTTGATATATATATAGTATTCAGAATGAAAAAGAGAAAAAAAAAAAACCCATTTCTAAGTTTTTAAGTATGTCTTTTCGTTGGGTAAATTATACTTTGACTCCTTAAACTATGGACTCAATTTTTCTTTGACCCTTAAACTATTGAATTTTACACAGTGCTCCCTCAACTACTTGAATTGTGTCACTTTGCCCCAAATACAAACGATTTTTATCTTTTTACATGAAAATTGCCAATGTGTCAATAGCAAAGTGAAAAAAGAAAATAGTTTGAGGGGCAAAGTGAAATAAACTTTCGTTAAATTTATAAGGGACATTAATAATTGGGACGATATGAAACTCATCAAATAGTTGAAGGTACAATGTAAAAAAAATCATAGTTGGAGGGATAATGAGAACAAGAAGTCATAGTTAAGGGGTTAAAGTGTAATTTGCCTTTATGTATAACAATTGCTGTCAGCTTATAAACATATTGTTTATAGGCCGTGAATCAAAATTGAGGAGCTACATAGCTCCTCAATTTTGATTGGCTGCCTATAAACAGTTTACATGTAAAGAATTTAATCCCTTCTTAAATCAAATGAGCGGTTTCATCAGAATCCCAAATATGCAGTCATACTTACCCAAGCTAAGCCAGTCATGAGCCCATGGTGGATAACATAGCAAATGCACTCCTGATTTGTTCTCAAAATCTGAAACGTCTTCAGTGTCATAAGGAGCATCACGATAGGGCTCACGGTTCTCCTTTTGTTGGGTACTAACATACTCTTCTTCCCCGGTCATAAGGTAGATACCGCACCCCTTCACATGAAAATCAGTACCAGTACCTATTGAAACACTTACCTCATCACCGGCTTCCAATTTATCCCCAACCCCAAACCCCCAATGGCTTAAATATATCATATCTTGACCATCTGCTGGAACGACGAACCAAAATGGACTAAAGCTACATTTGAAACGCTTGGTCTTGTTATTAATCGTTATAACTAAAGCTTGAGGTACGAAAGGTTTTCGATTGGCGCCAAATAAGTTCTCCAATAAGTCTTGTTGAAAATAGACACAGCACAAGTTCAGGCCCTGGATCCTGAATCCTCGAACTGAAGGCACAATAAAAGATATTGAGGGCCCCTCATTTTTATAGGTATAAATACTAGGAATCTGTCTCCCAGGAAAATATACGTTGGGTATACCACTTTCATGCAATATCTGTGCCACGGAAATCATATTTGTAAGTATTTGCTGCACATAAACATACCAGAGAGAGAGAGAGAGAGAGAGAGACCTGGACGCGCAAGAACCTTTGGTAATAGAGTCCCTGTGGTACGCTAGTATAACACAACTCAAGGTTTGCCATTTTCACCAAGTTTTCCAAGCCCAAAACGTCGATTGTTTCCGGACGAACTCTTTCTATCGGTTCTAATTTGAAGCTGCCCTGCAACTCAACGAGCTTTTTGCAGTCCATCAATTTAACTCTCCGTGGCAAAGCTGACAGAAATATTACTTTCTCCAATGATGAGCAATCTGATACATCCAGGTTTGTCACAAGTGGGAGTTCTTCAAGCAACTGGAGCCATGTACACCATTGAAATTCAAGGTTCTGGAGCCTGGTAAGACCTCTGATGCAATTTGGTAGCCTTGTAATTGGATTATTGCTTAGATTTAAGTGCTCTAGTGAGGACAGGTTACTAAAATCCCTAGGAAAAACTTCATCCGAAAGACTGCAGTTTTCAAGACTCAAGCTTACCAAAGAGCTTGGTAAAGATGCCCATGAAATTTCTGGATTTGTTCTCGGCTTCAAAATTTCAGAACAGTCAAACGCATGCTGTGATTCAACCTCCCAAGTGAAAGGGAGTAATCTATCTATAGCAATCCCATCAGCGTGAAGCACTTTTAAAGAGTCCATCTCCCTCAATTCCGCCGGAAACTTACTAAAATTTGAACAACCAGAAATAATGAGTGTTTCAAGACATTTTAGTTTAGTAATGCTTATTGGAAGTCTCTGCAGTTTTTTACAATCTTTTAGATTCAATACGACAAGCTTTTTTGCATTTCCAATGGATTCGTGAACTTCCACTAAATTTTTACAATCTTCAAGAATCAGTGTCTCAAGATTAGGGAGTGTCGAGATGTCTGGAGTTTTGACAAGATCATGGGAATGACTGAGATCAAGGATTTTCAATGACGGAAGAAACTGTAAAAGAAGAAAAGGGAAAAAAATGAAAACTTAATTTACACACACAAATGATTAATTTCCTGAAGAAAGTAATGAAGAAGAAAAATGAGTACCTTGGTTTCCATCCAAACTTGTTCCAAGCTGCTATATTGTAACTCAAGAGCCACCAAGCCCTGCAAGGGAAAATTACAAGGTATATATTTAAGATTGAACCCATGCCAACATAACCATCTTAGTTTTTTGGGAAATTCTTCATAGCATCCATTGTCATTAAAGCGCACATAGTTGAGCTGGAGCAATTTTAGTTTGCACATCCTGGCAAATGTATCAATTTCCAAGTCCACCTCATCTGAATTCCCTTGGTTTGATGACAATTGATTGTCAGGAAGTTCTTCAAAATGGTATTTGCTAGCCTTATTAATGGTAGATAGTGTTCTATCTAGCTTATCTCCCCGGAACATATGCATGTCGACGACAAGGCCTTCGATAGTTTCTGTGCCCTGATAATGAAAACAAGAGAGAGAGAGAGAGAGAGAGAGAGAGAGAGATTGTTAATGAGAACGGATACAAGTGAAAATATCAATTAAGTATAATGTTCCTTACAGTTTTTTCAATCAGTACATCAATGGCATCACACTGCCACAGTCTGCTACGTTTCGCAAGATCCTTGGGCGAGTCTTGGCGTACAATTTCCCTTCCCATATCGCGAACCAATTGATGCATGCTTAGCTTGTCACATTCATCAATTGTTAAGATGCATCTCTTGACTAGTTTTTCAATTCCAACTTTGGTGTGGAAATTACATCCATCCAATATCACAGTTGTGCCCTTTTTTCCTCTCCCAACAAAAAAAGAAGCAATGTGGAGGAATAAATTTTTGTCGTGGTCATTCCGCAACAAATCGTAACTAATTCTAAGTATTTTTAAAATTTGACTTTCAGGATTTTCTTTAAGGTAGTCTAATTCACTTTTCCAAAGATCAACACTTAAATCATATAGAGAAGACCCCAAAACTTGAAGAGCTAACGGAAGGCCTGCACAGTAGTTTACTGCTATTGTTGTGAGCTCTTTATAACCTTCAATTGGATGGTCTTGTCCAAATGCATGCAAGCTGAAGAGCTTAAGCGATTCATCGTAATTCAACAGTTCCACTTTATGGATCATATAGATTTCACGAGCCTTTACCAACAACTCATCCCTAGTTGTTATGATGATTTTACTCCCCGGAAAAAACCAGTCTTGCATTCCAACCAATGCATCTATTTGTTCCACTTCATATACATCATCGAAAACAATCAGGGCTCGTTTACTGGCTATAGCCTCTTTGACCTTAATAATTCCTTCATCAATACTCCACTTCTCTTTTGTATTTTGATTTAGCAAATCTGAAATAAGCTTTTTTTGTAACTCAACAAGGCCATAAGGTTGTTCTGCAAATTCTCTAACTGCAAGAAAGCTACAACGTTCAAATCTCAGAATATTTAAGTTGTAAACAGATTTGGCTATGGTGGTCTTCCCTATTCCCCCTATGCCAGAAATCGCAACAATGCCAGCATTGCTTGACCCATCTTGTACCCACATATTTATTTTTTTGACTCGAGATTGCATTCCAATTAGGTATGGCTCTGTATGCAAGGCTTTCCAACCTAATTTATCTTTAATCACTTCAACAATTTTCTTGATGAACTTTGCTTCATGCCTAGAAATTACCACATAATAAAAAATCAGGCTTAGTGAACTTTGTTGTGACTTCGACAAAAGTACAAATTATCATGCGTATAGGAAAAAAATGAGTAATCACCATTATTTTAACAATGAAATATTGATTCTAGACTCAGAAGTAGAAGCTGAAAACAAGCATGAAAAAGAAATAAAACAACATAAGAAGTCTCATGCAGGCTTTTAGAATTCAAAATTATTTAAAAGGTAATTTTATATTCCTTAATCCTGATCACGTCTAACTTAGAACTTCTTTTACTTTTGTTTGAAACATGAACTATTTTTTAAAAAATTGTTTGAACTCGGTTATAAGATACGAGGCACATGGAATTTTTGTTAGATTCAACACTTCATTATTTCTTTGACTTCATTAAACATAGATTCCTTCATTATTGTCGGTAATGAATTTTTTTTGTATCCCTTTGAAATTCAACAGAAAGAATTAAAAGAAACAATGAATAGTTCTTATTGAAAAAAAGAAAAGAGAGAAGAATAGCTCTTATTGAAGAAAAGAAAAGAAAAGAAAGAATGAATTGTGATTTCCTGCTAATCATACATGACGTTTTTTTTATGAAATATGTAACTTTAGGACTATTACTTTGGCCTATTAGGGGGAAATAATTAGGAGTATTAGAAATGGCAGGTTAAAGATGGGAAGCCACATCAAGGGGTGGCGCCACTGGTGGCGAGTGGTGTCGGTTGGCACCATTGCAGTTTTGGGATTTTTATTTTACATGTGATATTTTAGTGAATACTAGTGTACGGTTTAATTATCTTGATCCCATTGATATGATGACAAGAGGATTTAGAAAAAAAAAGGAATCTCTTAGGTCAAAATTAGAAACTTTTGTTTAATAAAGATGTTAATCGACGAAAATATCATACCCAATTTGATTTAATTTCACCCTTATATAGTTTCTCATTCGCTTATCATCTATGCAAATTGTTTTTGCATTTATTAATTCTATAAACAAATTTTAAGACATCCGTAATTTGAGTTTATTATGAATGATCACATATTTGACATTTCTTTCTTTTCTTATTGAAGTACGATTTACGGAGAATTGTTAAGAGGTACACCAAATAATATTTATTGGCCTTAAAGTATATAACTCATATTATTAAGTAATTTAGTCTTCATCTTTCCAACTTTATTGTGTTCAGGTACACATCTTCAGTTTTTCATATTTCTCTTTGACGTATTTGTCCCTTCTTTAAATCATGTATATTAGATATGACAGTTATTTTGTTTTCTCAATTTGTTATATTATATTAAATATTTTTTAAATTTATGGATGAAATATATTGTCAGTACCTTTTTACCAAAATAACATTTATTCTTTCTAACATAATCCATTTTGAATTTTGAATTATATTCTCAGTATTTTTGATATCAAACATATTTTCATTCTTTTTCTCCAACCATCAGCCATTATCGATTTTTTGCTTCTTCAACCAGTTTTCATTTTACTTTTCTCCAATACTCTATTGATCTGATTATATATCAGGTTCGAACTACAAATCAGATATCATGTTTGAAATTATGCTTTCATTTATTTTTTACATAATATTCGTGCTGGTCAATCACTTGTTTTTTCAATAATATCATTATGATATGGTATAATTTTTTCATACGATATATATTCTGTACAATAGAGTTTTGGATCAAAATAAGCAACACAACACTCTAGATAGTATGGCAATAAAGGATAACTCAAGCAACACAACACTATATGAAAACAACACAGAATTGATATTAATTCAAAAATATAGGATGCGTGACTTAAA
The DNA here is from genome assembly GCA_951799425.1 of Ilex aquifolium. Lineage (NCBI taxonomy): Eukaryota > Viridiplantae > Streptophyta > Magnoliopsida > Aquifoliales > Aquifoliaceae > Ilex > Ilex aquifolium. Next base: position 33,616,359 of record OX637395.1, on the reverse strand, counting down.
AATAACTCAACTAAGTGTTCATTGAAAGTGTGATTACATTAAATGACTTCATAAAAAGGGGATATATAGTGTGGCAGCACAGTGCTACTGAACTAAAATATGAATATTTGTTCTTCAAGAATTATAATTTCAAATATATATTTGATTTATCATAAAAAAAAAATATTTTTATAATCTCTAATATACACCATATTATTAGTGTAATATATACAGATCATATTACTAAACATATGTGAGCACCTGAAAATATTTACCAAAATTCCTTGTCACACTATAAATTCATATGCTAAAGTAAGCAAAAACTGTGACAACAAAAATTTAATCGAGCAAAACAACACTCTATGACAATAACATAGAATGATATTGAATCAATATATAGGATGTGTGATTACAAGTTATGTCAATAAAGTATTCATTGAAGGTGTAACAGTAAAAATGAACATTTTTTAGAGTTGACAAATAGTGTGGTATAACTGTGTTGGTTACTATATATGATGAATGTTTGTTCTTCTAGAATTATAATTTCAAAAACATGTGATTTATCATTAAAAAAAAAAAATGCTTTCATAGCGTCCAATAGAAACTAGGGTTCATGCATTGTTTTGCTAAGTTTTAGATAACTAAAATACCTAAATTTTAGATAATTAAAACACCTAAATTTTAGAATTTTTTTAATATTAGAATTCATTCTCTCTCTAATATGAGATGCGTAACCAAATTCAAAACTTAAACAAATTTTAAATTCCTTAATTTTAGATCTTTCTTATATTAGATTATTATTTCTCTATAATACTCCTAAATTTTAGGACTTTCTCATATTAGAATTCTCTCTCTCTCTCTCTCTCTCTCTCTCTCTCTCTCTCTCTCTCTCTTATACACACACACATACCCAATAGTTATGGACTAAAGTTACATGAGGGAGTGGGTTACGAGAATAGTAATTTTTTTGTAAATAAAGGGATGAGATTATGAGTTTCTTAGTCCGGTTAAGCAACTAGAGCATTGTTTTGAAGGATAACGTAGTCTTTTTTTCTCACTAGTGAACTTCTTTCCAAAATAGTTTTTTGATGGACTTAAATAGCAATAAGTCTAATTAAATGTATCGGCCTCCGAATGATCCTATAATTTATTAGGGTTCTAGCATTTCTATTATGACTATTACTACTTCTGCTGCTACTATTACCACTACCATTAATGTACCACCGCCAATAACAACTTAATGTTTACGAGAAAAAGAACAACAGTCCCATTAAATTTAGCATAAAGTTATTTTGATTTGAAATACTGGACTGCACAAAATAACACATATCTTATTGTTATATAGCACTATTTGATTAGCTTTTTTTTTTTTGTTAAAGCTCGACGGTACGAGGAGAATTTTATTAATAATCAATAAAATTACACCTAAAAAAAGGGGTTGCATGTACCTTACCCTTTTTCTCTATTTGATTAGCTTAATAATCATATTACCGTCATAAATTCTTTTATTGTGGCCTTGAATACTTTTGAGAAAAAAATGACAGTCGGCAAAAAACTAAAAAAAAAAAAAAAAGCAATTTCAAGAGTTGCCACAATTATTCTTTTCATTATACCCTTTGTATAAAAAGTAGGAGGCGAGAGTGAGAAGTCAAAGTACTTTAGGAAAAGAAAAGAAATTACCCATCAGCTTCATTTTCCAAAACCATCCCTGCAAAACTTGCAACCTCTTTAAGCGCTGCTCTCCAGCCTTTGACTCTGTCCATGCCGCCAGTTTTCCTCTTGAATCTCTCTTCATGCGCTGCGAATGCTTCCGAAAAACTTCCAGTTTGGTTCCTGACATCCGTTGGATCCACATCATAGAACACAGGTAGAACTACATGTCCAAACGTCTCCTTGCATTTACGAATCATCACGACTTCATCAAGACAGTATTTAGACGATGCATAGTCTTTCGAGAAGACAATTATTGAACACCTTGACTGTTTTATTGTTTTCTCCAGCTCAGACATTATTTTTTCTCCTTTCTCTATCTGATTGTCTCTGAATGTGCGAATTCCTGCACTGTCCAAAGCGGTGTAGAGGTGGTCGGCAAAATTTTTACGGGTGTCTTCACCTCTAAAGCTCAAGAACACGTGATAAGAAGATCCAAAAATGACATCAGTGGCAGCCATTGAAACAAAGGTGTAAGAGATTAAGGTTGAAGGTAACTACGTAATCTTTCTGGCTAAGGCAGAAGGGATCGTTGTAGAAATATCCATGCTATTATTTGAATTTATAAGAAGTAAATGATTGAAGAGCAAAGGAAGTCAATGATTTCCATTATAAAAACGTAAATGTCACTGTCAACACAAGTTTCTTACCTATTTCCTTTCCTTTGGCCAATACTAATTTAATAAGGAATATAGTCTCTTCTCCTCTGTTGTGATCACATTGCGGAGTTTTTTTTATTGGAAAGCCATTTTTTTTTTTTTTTATACAAAATGGCGAAGATTATATTTCATCAAATATTCAGCAGCATTATTGCCTGCCAACTTGATTAAAAAAAGCACAAAAATAGAAAATGTCTCCTACAAGTCTTGTCCACTAACCATAGTTGCCTTTAGTGAGGCGAGAACCTAAAATCAAGTGCAATACCAAAATTCTAGAATTGACATTTCTTATGTATTTTCACACCCAGTTTTTACCAATTTTGAATCACAATTAGAGCATAGAATGTAGTCAAACCCTTCAAATCAAGGGCAATACCAAAATTATCACGTTTTGGGGTCAGAATACAAGTTTTTGATATTAAGTTATCGAATGTAAAATTTTTTTAGGTTAAGTTATTGTAAGAGAGTAAGAATTGATCCTAAATCGATCAAGATTGACTCCAATAATGTTTCAGATGGATCTTAAAATTTTACCTTCAATACCAACAATATATTTGTGGTAAATTCAGCCTAAACTATTGTAACCGAATCTATTTGTCTACGTTTGGCAATGGATGCCCCTCGCAAAATCAACCCAATTTGAAGAAAACAAACACAAACCCCACCACTTGTAGTATAATATATAAAAGCCATTGTCAAGATAAGTTTCCTACCTATTTCCTTTCCTATAACCAATGCTAGTTTTTTTGATCCAACCAATGCTAGTTTAATAAGGAGTATAGTCTATTCTCCCATTTGTGATGGCATTGCTGAGTTTTTGAGTTTAAGTAGAGTTTTGAAGAGAAAAGATGTAATGAAAAAAAAAGGAGTATGGGTACTCTTACTAAAAAAGTTTTCAAAATTGCTTATTAAATTACAGGATTAATGGGTCTCATAAAGTTTTTTTCAATGAGACCCACTGATCAAATAATTGTAAACTGTTTCAATGGCAAAGAAAAATTTAAATTCTGTGCATCACACGAGTTGGTACCACTACTCTTATAAACTAATCTTTTTCTATTTTCATTTGATCGGACAATAAGTTACGATGTGATCAATTGATTGTTTTTAATATGGAAAAATCACTGACCGAATCCATTTGTCTAAGCATCGTTTATCTCAACTTTTGTTAGTCATAAATAAGCATCATTGAATGATAACTCTTTTTTTTTTGGTCAAAAAAAAAAAAAATGATAAACTTTTTCAGTTTGAAATTGTTAATACAATACATCTTTTCAAAGAAATTGCTTGGATTCTTCTCCTATAACACTTTAGATGGTATTAAAGCTAAGACGCTCAAGTCATCATGTGTGTCTGACTGATAAAAAACGGGTCAATGAAAAATGAATGGAAAGGAAAAGGGTAAGAAGAGATCATGCAGAAGTATGCATAAAAATAAGCAAACATGGCATGCAGGGAATAGGAATAATACAAATCCAAAGTTCAGAGAAAAAAAAAGGGGAATCTCATTTTGCACTTTGAAAGATGTAAGTTTTCCCATTTTACACTCTCAAAGATGAGATTTCTCATATTATACATTTAATGTATTAAATATTTTGTAGTGTGATCCTTCCGTTAGCTTCCATTTCTTATTTATCAAAATTTACCATATTGAAGTTGACGGAATGAATAACGAAAACTAACAGAACGGTCTTATTACAATACTTTTAACACATTGAATGTGTAATATTATAAAGAATTTAATATTTGATGGTGTAAAATAGGAATTCTTCAGTCTTTCAGGGTGTAAAATACTATAGCAAATAATTTGGAGGGGAAGGAGTTAAGACGCCTTCTATAATCAATTTTTTAAATTCTTGGAATTTTTTGAAAGTAAAGTTACAATTACTTGAGAAAATTCACCATGATCGATCATGAATTTCTTTAATAAAATTGTAACATTTTCTTTTCGAGTTGTAAGTTGACCTTTAAAAATTAAAAATTTTATGGTTAATTTCAACATTTTAGGATTAATCACACCTTTTATAATTTATAATATTTAATGTAGGTACACATATATCTAATATTTTGTATACGAAAACTATTCACGTGCCACGTCCGTGGTAATAAAAGACACTATCAAGACAAGCCTTGTAGGAATTTATTACCAATATACAGATTTATCAATTTACCGCACTTTTTGAAAGCGAATTTAACAATTCCATTTTTTATAAAAACGGAATCAATAATCTCATTTTTAATAAATAACGGAGTTAATAATTCCGAGTTTAAATAAATAACTCCTTTTAAAAGCGTGGTACCACGCTTTTAACTTTTCAACCATTACTTTTTGTACGTTCTCCGATGCGTTGGAATAGCTCATTGGTAGAAAACAGAAGCAGGTTCAGTAATTATACCACCAATCTCAGGACCACGCCAAGCATTAGAACAACCACCGAAGTTGACTTCGGTCAATGGGTTGGTGTTGGTTGCTCTCAGTGCTTCTTCTTCACTTATTTTGGGTTCTTCTTCACTTCTTAAGCTGACACAAAAAAGAACTTCAGAAAAAAAAAAAAAAGGAAAAAGAAAAAAGAGCACACAAAAGTTCTGCGACATTCCACTTAATAATGAGAAAAAGAAGAATTTTACGATCACACATATTTTATATTTCTCACTCTGTAATGGCTACCCAGAAAAAAACTATTAATTTGCAATGAACGTTCAAGCTCAAAGCTAAATCCAAATCAATCCATTTTTCACATCTTATTGGGCATACATCTGTGAGTGATAAAAAAAGCTGAGTTTTAGTTAGAGGGACTTTCATGAAGTTCATATTTGTTAGCAGCAACAGTTGTGAGCCCGATGCTTTCATCAGTTGGTGCATAACAAAAAGCTATCTGAGTGATGAAATTACCTTTCTTGTATAAAGGATGAAACCCCATTTCAAAATACATTTATCGAAATATAATTTGGTGACATTAAATTAGAAACTAAAGGCCATAAAGCTTCTAGAAGAGGACTTGTAGGAGGATGAGATCTGTTGGAGAGAAAGAAGGTGGAGCTACCTGAGAGTCTGGCGGCTACCTGACTTTTTTTCAATTTATCCTAAAAGCGTGGGTATCAAACACGCTTTTAAATAAAAGTCTGTTTAATAAGCACAGTCTTAAAGGCAGTTAAGCATAAAAACGTGTTTGGTAATCACGTTTCTTTTGAAAAAAATGTATTTGGTAACTCCGCTTTTGAAAAATGTTAGTTTGGTAAATATGATCAAACATATTATTTTTTTTTTATTTAAAAGCGAATTTATTGATTTCATTTTTTATTTTTAAAAATAGATTTGTTGACTCCGTTTTATAAGCAAAAGCGGATTCAACAAATTCGTTTTCAAAAAATATCGTAGATTGATAAATAAATTCAAAATTATTGTACATCGATATTTAAGACTAAAAAAAGCTGTCTATTGGTAATAAATTCAGCCTTGTAGCCAATGCTTATCTGATAAAGAGTATAGTCTATTCTCCTGATTGTGATGGCATTTCTGACCTTTTTTTTATTGCAAATCCAAAAAAGTTAAAGAATGTTGCTTTGGTCCTGCCGACTTGATAAAAAAATAAACAAAAACAGAAAATGTCTACTTCACATGTTGTCCACTAATCGGAGTTGTCTTTAGTGAGCCAATTAAATAAAAATGTTTGTGCTATCATCTTCCATGAACCTTAATCATTAGGACCAGGCTACAATATATCCATTGGAATTTTTGGTACCATACCAAAAATTCTATTTTATAATTTCAATGGTATAATTTACTAAATTTATAGATTATTTACAACTTCAATGACATTGAAATGACACCGGATAAGACATTGAAATGACAAGACAAGACATAAAGAAAAGCCGTCATTATTGACTTGAGAGCAAAATTACAACATTAGTGGGAAGTTTACGACTATAGTGAACAAAATTACAAAATTAATGAAAATTTTACAACATTAGTGAATAAAATTATAAAATATGTGGAAATATTTACCAAATTTGTGGGAATATTTACAACTTCAGTGGTATATTTACAGAATTTGTGGGAATATTTACAACTTCAGTGATATGTTTACCAAATTTGTGGAAATCTTTACAACTTCAATTGATTCAAATATTTACAACTTCAAGGGGAGATTTGATCGATCGTGAAGAGATTTGATCGATCGTGGGGAGATTCGATCAATACTGGAGACATCTGCAACAATTTGATCGATTAAATATGATTTTGATCGATCAAATCCAATTTTTTAAAAATTGAAAAAAAATCCAATTTTTTTAAAAATTGAAAAAAATCCAATTTTTTTAAAATTCTAAAAAATCCATTTTTTTTTTAAATTGAAAAAAAACCCAATTTTTGTTTAATGGATTCTTTAAAAAATTGGTTTTTTTTCAATTTTTAAAAAATTGGATTTTTGATAGATCAATTAAACATATTTGATAGATCAAACATATTTTTGATCTATCAAACATATTTTTCAAATTTTTTTTTTCAAATTTGAATTTAAAAAAAATTTGATAGATCAAATGTGATATGTTTAAATATTTTTTTTATTTTTTTATTTTTTTTATAAATTAAATATAAATCGGATGAAATTGATCACCAGTCTTGATCGCAAGACCCAATCTTGATCGCTAGATCTCACCTTGATCGATCAAATATACTCAATGATCGATCATTGAGTTACATATTTGAAGTTGAAGGGGCAAGTGGGATTGCGATCGATCGAAAATAAATATGATAGATCATGAATCCACTTCAGTGGTAATGAATCCACTTTTCGTAGTAAAGATTTCCACACAAATGTGGTAAACAATCCACTAAAATGATAAATATTCCCATAAATGTCGTAAATAATAAATATTCCCACTAATGTTGTAATTTTGTTCTCCTTTTCAGTATGGTACTAGTCCATGATCGATCAAAACCATATTTGATCGATCATGAACTAGTAATGAATCCACATTTTGTTGTAAATATACCCACAAATTTGGTAAATATATCACCGAAGTTATAAATATTCCCACAAATTTGGTAAATATACCACCAAAGTTGTAAATATTTTCACAAATTTGGTAAATATACCACTGAAATTGTAAATATTCCTACAAATTTAGTCCATGATTGATCAAAATCATATTTGATAGATCATGGACTAGTAATGATCGATCAAAAGTAGTAAACAATCAACTAAAGTTGTAATATTTCCATAAATGTAGTAAAAAATTTATTGAAGTTGTAAATATTACCATAATTGTGGTATGAAATCATATTTCCACAAATTTGGGGAGATTTGATCGATCAAAACCTTATTTGATCGATCAAATCTTCTTAGTACTTTTGCTTCTGATTCACAATAGAAATCAATAATAACATGATCGATCAAATATATGTTTGATCGATCGAATTTACTTACCAACGATTTGATCGATCAAATTCAATTAAAACTGACTAATTAATCCAATTTTTTTAAAAAAAAATTTAAAAAATTGGAAAATTTTTAAATCCAATTTGAAAAAAAAAATTTTGAAAAACTGGCTTATTTTTCAAAAAATTTCTAAAATTGGCTTTTTTTTCAAAAAATTGGATTTTTTAATTGGATTTTTAAAAATTAACACCAAATTAACATTCAATTCATCAAATTAACACAAAATTTAAATTTTTTTTCAAAAATTGGATTTTTTAATTTGATTTTTAAAAATTAACACCAAATTAACATTTAATTCAAGAAATTAACACAAAATTAACACTCAATTTCATCTAATTAACATTCAAAATTTTCTAATAAGCATTTAATTCACGAAATTAACATTCAAATTCAACTAGTTAAAATTAAATTAATCAAATAAACTTTCAATTGCATTCAATTAACACTTAATTCATCAAATTAACATTCAATTTATCAAATTAATATTCAATTCATCAAATTGACATTCAATTTCATCAAATTAACATGTAATTTCATCAAATCAACATGTAATTTCATCAAATCAACACCAAATTAACATTCAATTCATCAAATTAATATTCAATTCATAAAACTAACACTCAATTTCATCTAATTAACATTCAATTTTTTCTAATAAGCATTTAATTCACGAAATTAACATTCGAATTCAAGTAGTTAAAATTAAATTAATCAAATAAACTTTCAATTTCATTCAATTAACACTCAATTCATCAAATTAACATTCAAATTATCAAATTAACATTCAGATTTATCAAATTGACATTCAATTTCATCAAATTAAGATGTAATTTCATCAAATCAACACCAAATTAACAACAAATTAACATTCAATTCATCAAATTAATATTCAATTCATAAAATTAACACCAAATTATCACTCAATTTCATCTAATTAACTAATTTATTAAAACTCAATTTTATTGACACTCAATTAACTAATTAGATGAAATTGAGTGTTGATTTGATGTTAATTTGATGAATTGAATATTAATTTGATGAATTGAATGTTAATTTGTTGTTAATTTGGTGTTGATTTGATGAAATTACATGTTAATTTGATGAAATTGAATGTCAATTTGATAAATCTGAATGTTAATTTGATAATTTGAATGTTAATTTGATGAATTGAGTGTTAATTGAATGAAATTGAAAGTTTATTTGATTAATTTAATTTTAACTAGTTGAATTTGAATGTTAATTTAGTGAATTAAATACTTATTAGAATGTTAATTAGATGAAATTGAGTGTTAATTTGATGAATTGAATGTTGATTTGATGAAATTACATGTTAATTTGATGAAATTGAATGTCAATTTGATAAATCTGAATGTTAATTTGATAATTTGAATGTTAATTTTTGTAAATTTGAAAATCCAATTTTTGTAAATTTGAAAAAAATCCAATTTTTGTTTAATGATAAAAAATATTTGTTTTATGATCTATCAAACATATTTTTGATCTATAAATTAAAAAATCCAATTTTTAAAAATCCAATTTTTGAAAAAAAAATTAAAAAATTGATTTTTTTTCAATTTTTAAAAAATTGGATTTTTTTTTCAATTTTTAAAAAATTGGAATTTTTTTCAATTTTTAAAAAATTGGATTTTTGATAGATCAATTAAACATATTTGATAGATCAAACATATTTTTCAAATTTTTTTTTTCAAATTTGAATTTTAAAAAAATTTGATAGATTAAATGTGATATGTTTAAATTTTTTTTAATTTTTTTATATAAATTAAATATAAGTCGGATGAAATTGATCCCAATCTTGATTGTTAGTCTTGATCGCAAGACCCAATTTTGATCGCTACCTTGATCCCTTGATCCTATGATCCCAATCTTGATCGCTAGATCTCACCTTGATCGATCAAATATACTCAATGATCGATCATTGAGTTACAGATGTAGAAGTTGAGGATTGCGATCAATCGAAAATAAATATGATAGATCATGAATCCACTTCAGTGGTAATGAATCAACTTTTCGTTGTAAAGATTTCCACAAATATAGTAAACAATCCACTAAAGTTGTAAATATTCCCATGTAGTAATGAATCCATTGAAGTTGTAAATATTGCCACTAATGTTGTAATTTTGTTATCCTTTTCGGAATGGTACTAGTCCATGATCGATCAAATATGGTTTTGATCGATCATGGACTAGTAATGAATCCACTTTTTGTTGTAAAAATTTCCAGAAATTTGGTAAACAAACCACTGAAGTTGTAAATATTCCCACAAATTTAATAAACATACCATTGAAGTTGTAAATATTCATACAAATTTAGTAAACATACCACTGAAGTTGTAAATATTCCCACAAATTCTGTAAATATACCACTGAAGTTGTAAATATTCCCACAAATTTGGTAAATATTCCCACATATTTTGTAATTTTATTCACTAATGTTGTAAAATTTTCACTAATGTTGTAATTTTGTTCACTATAGTCGTAAACTTCCCACTAATGTTGTAATTTTGCCCTCAAGTCAATAATGACGGTTTTTCTGTATGTCTTGTCTTGTCATTTCAATGTCTTGTCCGGTGTCATTTCAATGTCATTGAAGTTGTAAATAATCCAAAAATTTAGTAAATTATACCATTGAGATTGTAAAAGGGAATTTGTAAATATTCATGAAAGTTGTAAATATTCATTACTTGTCCATGATCGATCAAATATGGTTTTGATCGATCATGGACTAGTACCATACCGAAAAGGAGAACAAAATTACAACATTAGTGAGAATATTTATTCTTTACGACATTTATGAGAATATTTACCATTTTAGTGGATTGTTTACCACATTTGTGTGAAAATCTTTACAACGAAAAGTGGATTCATTACCACGAAGTGGATTCATGATCTATAATATTTATTTTCGATCGATCGCAATCCCACTTGCCCCTTCAACTTCTAATATGTAACTCAATGATTGATCATTGAGTATATTTGATCGATCAAAGTGAGATCTAGCGATCAAGATTGGGATCAAGGAATCAAGGGTAGCGATCAAGATTGGGTCTTGCAATCAAGACTAGCGATCAATTTCATCCGATTTATATTTAATTTATAAAAAAATAAAAAAAAATAAAAAAATAAAAAAAATATTTAAACATATCACATTTGATCTATCAAATTTTTTTAAAATTCAAATTTGAAAAAAAAAATTTGAAAAATATGTTTGACCTATCAAAAATCCAATTTTTTAAAAATTGAAAAAAAACCAATTTTTTAAAGAATTCATTAAACAAAAATTGGTTTTTCTTTCAATTTTAAAAAAAATGGATTTTTTACAATTTTAAAAAAACTGGATTTTTTTCAATTTTTAAAAAAATTGGATTTTTTTTCAATTTTTTAAAAAATGGATTTTTTTCCATTTTAAAAAAATTGGATCTTTTTCAATTTTTAAAAAAATTGGATTTTTTTTCAATTTTTAAAAAAATTGGATTTTTTTTCAATTTTTAAAAAATTGGATTTGATCGATCAAAATCATATTTAATCGATTAAATTGTTGCAGATGTCCCCAGTATTGATCGAATCTCCACACGATCGATCAAATCTCCTCACGATCGATCAAATCTCCCCATGAAGTTGTAAATATTTGAATCCATTGAAGTTGTAAAAATTTCCACAAATTTGGTAAACATATCACTGAAGTTGTAAATATTCCCACAAATTCTGTAAATATACCACTGAAATTGTAAATATTCCCACAAATTTGGTAAATATTCCCACATATTTTGTAATTTTATTCACTAATGTTGTAAAATTTTCACTATTGTTGTAATTTTGTTCACTATAGTCGTAAACTTCCCACTAATGTTGTAATTTTGCCCTCAAGTCGATAATGACGGTTTTTCTTTATGTCTTATCTTGTCATTTCAATGTCTTGTCCGATGTCATTTCAATGTCATTGAAGTTGTAAATAATCCATAAATTTAGTAAATTATACCATTGAGGTTGTAAAAGGGAATTTTCGGTATGGTACCGAAAATTCCAATGGATGTATTGTAACCTGGTCCTAATCATTATGTTAAGAGCAGGGAGCCGACTTTTAGGGAAGATCCGCTCATATGCTGCATGAGGGACGGCAAAAGACGGCTTGCTGTCATCTGCCATGAACGTTACCCTATGATCATTATGTTAAGAGGAAGAATTCGAATATAATAAATTAGGGTAACTCATGCCCGAAGGTACAATGTAATGTGAATGATTTTGAGAAGGATGTTGGTGACTGTTGGATGAATCTATTTGAGACCGTCGGATGGACGTATTGAAACCTATCTTGTTTTATATTATAAATGTAGTGAAAAATGGAGTATAGATACCCTTACTAAAAAAGTTTATCAAAATTTCTTATTAAATTACAGTAGATTTTTAAATTTGTGGGTTTGATTAATTTATTTCAATTAGACCTATTGATCCAATAATTCACATGAATTTGACAAACAAATTTAGTAATTTTTTTTGATAAACACATTATTACCCGAAAAAATATACACAATTTTTGTGTTGAACTTGAATCTCAACTTTCTCATACAAAATTGCAAACCATCATCTAATTTTCATACTACTCGAGTGGTTTCTTCTTTCAAATCCTATTTCATTACTACAACTTTTAACCTTCCAACTTTCTTCATTAGTTAAGGAAATTTCTACAACAAAATTGAATTATAAAATATCTAAAGCTTGTATTAGTTGTAACAATGACCAATCATTTTTTGCATTCTTACAAATGCAACAATCAAGTTTATAGTTCAACATATTGAAGGTTGGATCAAGTCCCACTACGATGGTGTTTTCAATCCGAAAAGAGGGTAGTAGCGGATTAACACATGGGCTTGGGGACCCTAGGTCATGCTCAAAATTTTTCCAAAATTATAAATTGTTATAAAAAAATATGTATATAATTAGATTATATTAGACTTGTTTGAAGTCTAATTTATGCAATAAACAGAATTCAAACAATATCTATATATTGTTATACATATAAGCAATCTAAAGTAGTTTGTATACTGTTACATACAAACTAATCTAAACATATAGTAAATAAAACCAGTGCACTCATAGTGATGCAGATCTGCACGAATAATAAAATAAGAAAACCAGAATATTTAATCCGAGCCTTGTGAAACACAATCTTCTTAAGACAGATTTGCTCCATCTCGGTGCTCAAGGTTGATGAACAACTATCTCCCAAGATAGAACGGATTTTACATTCTTGAAGAAGTAACATTTCAATCTTCAAAACTTCAGCGAACACAACTTGTGTTTATACTTGAACCAAACTAAAAGAATAATGCAACAATATGAGCAAAGAGAGAGAGAGAGAGAGAAGAAATTTTGAAGCTGAAATCTAGAATTGGGATGACTTAAAATGGCAATGAGACAGTTTGTTTATGGACCCTTCATACATGTTCAAATCACCTGAGGAGTCACAAGACGCTTCTATTTGGATTGAAGAGACGCACCCTCAATCTGAATAGAAGTGAAATGAAAAGACACATCTGTATTGAATAGACAAAAAAGGAACCTCTACAGAATAGATTCTTGCGCCAAAATCAATTTAACGGGCATAAATTTAAAATTCGGTTGAATATTTAAATTTTAGTTGGAATATGATCCGCGTTCGGATCCGTTTGGTTCGACCCATAGCCCGCACCGCACAAAATAAATTTTATCCAAAAAGATTATAGTTTTTTAGGTGTAAGTACAATTTTTTAGACTTATTTGAGTAAAAGTATGTGTATAAATTGTTTACTCTATTAAGTACAATTTTTATAAAACTTTTTGTGTTTAAGTACAAAATTCAAATGAATTAAAATCCTTTTTACCTAAACACCCTCCCTTAAATAATGCAACCATCATTGACAGTTATTTGAAGAAACAAATATGTAAAGATTAACAATAGTAATGAGAGGTAAAATAGGGGCATTAATGATCAAAACCCTTCTTCTTCGACAACAGGATTCTATGACAATGGGACTTGATTAGAATGCCACAAATTATATGTGAATAAACACTGAATTTTCCCCCAAAAAAAAGAGAATTTCTTTGTGTAACTGTTTTTTAATGGGTGTAACTATTTTTTTAATGGGTGTAACTGTTTTTTAATCGGTGTAACTATTTTTTTAATGAGTGTAATTGTTTTTTAATGTGTGTAACTATTTTTTTAATGAGTGTAACAATCACAGTCTCATGCAATTGTTAAGGCATGATGGTGTAATGATGCCGCGATACTAAATGGTGCAACTGTTTAGGTTATGTAAATAATTGAATGACAAATTGAGTTGATGTCATAATTTTGTGTAACTGTTTGATTTATTAAAACACATGAATAACTGTTTGGTGTATTATAGGACAATTGTAACTGATTGATGTAACTGATTAGTGTAATTAATTAATGTAATTGTGTTGTTGAATATTAATATAAATAGAGTAAGAGAAAATAGAGAGAGAGAGAGAGAGATGGAGAAACTATTAGAGAAAATATGCCCCTATTTTACCTCTCATTACTTGATTGTAGCCAAAATATATGGAAGGAATACAAAGGGTTTCAACCCATCAGCTATTTACTGAATGACAATATTGTCATTTTTTAAAAATATGCACTTTAGCCCAAATAAAATTTTGTGTTGTATTTTTGCTAAAATAAGTCTAAAAAATTGTACCGGCTTCCAACTCACCTAAGATTATATCTTTTTGGCCCAAGCCCAGCCTAGTCGGGTCGCCAGGGGGAGGGGCGCACGTGTGTAAATATCAAGGTATTGTAGGGGTTCACTCTGCTCACAAAAGTGTGGTACCTCTTGAGGCCCAACTCATGAAGCCAACTAGAAGTATATTAACTCACCAAAGTGTTGGTCTTCTTCCAATATGACACAAGTCTTATTCCACTACACCTATGTTAGTTTATTTCATTACTTCAAATGGGTGACTTTGAGACATAATTTCTCATTCAATATTTAATGGTTTTAGACAAATAAATATACGACGTTTATCACCTCGCGAAGGAGAACGCCTTTAAACTTGGTCCTACCAATTTTGAGGTGTGGGTCCCACTTTTATTTAAGCCTCAAGTTGCTCAAATAATCTTGTTTAAAACCATTTTTTCTAACACAAATATGTTGAACATGATAAGTAATGAGTTGAAAGAGATTAACATACTTGTTTATGCTAGTGTACTCGAAGGGATGAGTAAGATATAAAGATGGGATGAAAGAACTCGAACTACCTATTAAATGCCATGGCCAACCAGTGGCAAAAGGTTTCTTAAGTAGGTGGAGAAGGTAAATACTTTCACACTAGCCAAGATGTCTGTCGTATAGACCAGATTCTTGTATGTATTGTTTGTGATGAAGGTATTTATATCACATACTCGGGTAGGTGAGGCCGCCCCATGAGTTGTCCGCACCTACCTTTGTACAAGGGTTAGTTTTGTATTGACAGTTGTGCCTACCTGTAACTGCCTCGATTGTAGTGATATTGGTGACCACTTACTGCGGGCCACGTGTATAGGATTTGAAAGTGAAACCACAAGTATTATTATGTAGACTACACCATTTAGTTCTTACTTTTTTATATTATATTTTAATTAGTCTAGCATTATTCTTTTAAGAAAGTGTTCTGAGAAATTGTTAATGGCAAGAGGACTATAATTTTCACTCAAAGAATTTTAGAAGAATCCGAGAGAAGAAAACTAAAACTCTTTCATTCGATCATACAAAATTTTCAATATAAGTATCTTGCAGCATAAACTAAAATGAGTCTTTAATATGTCCATTTGGAACTAAAAATGATACGAGTAGGGTTTGAAGTTGGGAATGACTAATAACCAAGAGATGGAGCTAAAATTTTATCTTGAGGAGATCAAACAATGGCATAGTCAGGAATTTTAGTCAATGAACTCAACTAAGATTTGTCCCAACATTTTTGGAGTCGACTGAATCCTTTTTTTTTCCTTTGTGTTCTCTCATGAATTTTTTAGTCAATCAGTCATTAATAAATTATTTGTTGTAAAGAATCAATTAAACTCCACTTTCACATGATGCAGCGAAGTAATATCCATTTTCAATTAAATTGTGCACATTCATTGCTATTTGTCAACTTAATATAAAAAGAACTTCTAATATATATATATATATATATAAAATCCTTTGCATAGAAAAATGATAGAGAGGGAATGCCTTCACAAAGTTTGAAGAGTCAAACAAAACAATATAAGTCTCTCAAAGATATATTATATACTGTTTTGATACTATATAGAGATTTTTTTTTTTTTTTTTAAAAAAACTTAACAATGTGGCTCTGTTCATGCTCACTCACAACTCAAATCTAATGTAGAAATGATGACCAAGAGTGTTACAAATATCAAGTCGAATAGTAGTGACAGATATGCTAGGTAAAGCAAGGTCTAGCAATCTGTATGGTAGAATGTTAATTACAAGTTGCTAGAGTGCAGAGAACAAAATGAGAGGAGGAGCCTAAAGACAACTTAAAGCTTGGCACTATTTGATGGACATCTTGTAGGGAAGTCTCCAAAATGAAAAATTGAACTTTCGTGATATCTTGTAGCCTGAAGAATAAGAACATTGAAGTCCCACTTTGATCAATTCCTCTTTCTTCATGAAGCCTTTCGGACCAGCAACACCAACATCTAACCATTATTCTCCAAGATTTCCTTCAACAACACAAAAAAAATTTGAGATCAATTCATCGAACAATACCACCTTCAACTCATTGTCATCAATCACATAATCAAAGGATATAGAGTGAGCACAAGTGACAACAAAAACAGAAATATATAAAAGTTGCAAATTTGTGTGTGTGAGAGAGAGAGAGAGTGAGAGTGAGAGAGTGTGTGTGTGTGTGTCACGTCCCGAACCCAATTCTCTTCGATCTGGTGTGTGAACTAAAATTCCATTAAATCGGTTCAATAAAGAGCACTAAAACCTCAAAATGTATCTTCAAATAGTAAATGTACTTCGAGCATCTCCAACAATGCTCTCTATTTTAGAGAAATAGAGAGCATCTTTTCTAAGATAAAGAACATCTATAGTAAAAGTTAAAATAGAGAATAATTTTTTACACACAACTTCAATAGGACTATTCTTTATCATGTTATCAATTTATGTTTTGTCCTTTTTGGCAATAAATTTGACTTACATTCTATTTTTTCTCAATTATTTTAATTGAGATACATTTATTCTAAATGTCTTGGATGAAAAGACAAATTGTAAAACCCGGCTAAATTTGAACTTTTTATGAAAAAAGACAAAACGGTAATTTGTCGCTGTAGTAGGGGTTGAAAACATGAAATTTTTCTAAAACTCGAATGCTGAAACGGACCTCACCGTTGGATTCGCCTCGCAAAATCTAGCTACCATATCAATTTTCGTCGAATTCCGAGACAGTTAGATTTTTTGCATTTTACGAGACGACCGAGTGTCGGGTGACCTCATAAACGAACCCGGAAATAAAATTTCGAAAAGTGAATAATAATTTAAAGTTAGTTCATATAAAAATATTTTGAACTTGAGCCAGGACGAAATTTATTCGATTCTGGTCAAAACCGCACCCGGGAAAAGAGTACGTGTAGCGAAATGAGGATCAAACAATTAAAGGGTATAAATAGGGGAGAAAAATCAGATTTCTCCCAATACCCAAAAGATATTTTCGAAAATAGAAAGAAGAGAGAGAAACTCTACCTTTTCTCTACGATCTACGCCTACTCGTCGATCGAATTGACATGAGCCAAGAACAAAAGTTGTTCTCCTCGTCGAGGGCTACGCAACCATACCAAAAAACACGGATTTGAGTGAAGTTCCAAAAACGGGCTTGAAGAAATCAAGGATTTTGGGCTTGATTGAGATTCTTGGAGCTTCCTACGGTTATTTTACGTTTCAAGAGATAGGATTTTCTTCCTAATTAAGTTTATTTCCAACTTAGGGTTGTGATATGGAATGTGTACGTTGTTAGAGATGTATAACACTTGCCTATTGTTATTAAATTGATAAAAATGAGTATTGAAAATGAGTAAAATCAATTCTAGCTTGAATTGGTATGCAGAAATTGCTAACTTGTAATATCTTGAAAAATTGTTTTATGTGGACATGTTTTGTGTTTACATTATGCTTTGTGAATTAAGTGTGTTATTGACATAGATTATGTAATAACATGCTTGAAAATTGTTGTTCGACATAAATGTTGATATATGCTTGATGATGTATTGACATTGTGATGAATTATGGTGATTATATACTTGTGATATAATTGACCATGAAATATGTTGAATAGTTCATATGATACTCATAACATATTTTGGACATGATATTGATATTGCAATTGTACATTACATTGTATGTGC
Organism: Ilex aquifolium; assembly: GCA_951799425.1. Lineage (NCBI taxonomy): Eukaryota > Viridiplantae > Streptophyta > Magnoliopsida > Aquifoliales > Aquifoliaceae > Ilex > Ilex aquifolium. The sequence goes on along the minus strand of OX637395.1, from coordinate 33,598,163 downwards.
ACGGAGACATCGCATTCATGAGTATTAGACATGAGTGTGGGTGTGTGCATGGTTACCATCAAACACCACTCTTGGTGAATGATGCGTGGGCTCGAAAAAGTTGGACCAAGGTCCGGCTGAGTCGAACGGGATTGCATTAAAAAAAATTGAGTCGAGTTGATAAGAAGGACTAGATTATCCCTTAGGTGCAAGACCCGGTTACTTCGGATACGCACTCCGTTGATATCGAGTCCATAAAGTGTGTCGACGTACGCAGAGCCGTTGGTGGAAGTCCATAGATGTTGTGTCGGTTGGGTACTCGTTGGTGGAAATCCATGAATACTCACCTCAAGAAAGACTCAAGGAATAAAATGGTCATTGGATGTGTAACATCAATGGCGAGGGTTTGGAATGTCCGGAGTTACATGCATGGTATTTGCATGTGTTAAAGAAGCTGATAAAGGCTCGGGTTGAAGTGCATGAATGAGTCTCATCTCATATCATGACATGACATTTACTCTAAAAACTTAAGCAATTGAAGATGGTATAACTTAAATATTTATATTTCAACACTTCTCATTCTATTTTACTATCTTGAATCCAGAAGATGCTAACAATTTGAAATTTATGACGAACTTGTATCTCTAACATGGATCTCACACTGATTACTTGGCTAACATTCAAATGTTCAAATCCCATCTAATTTTACTCAAAAATTTGATGAATTGGACCTCACTGTCCAGTTGGTGTTCTCTGCATGACTTACAATTGAGACTTGGTGTGCTTTCGAATAGTTGATTGACACAAGATCTGGACCAAATAAATTATGCAAAAACACTTTCTAAAAGCATAACCAACTCATATGTAATAACAGACTTGAGGAACTTACCCATCAGCTTATATGCATAAACTTATATGCATCTTGTATTTTATTAGTAAATTTAAAATAAAATTTGATGGGACTAGTCTTACCAATATTATATTGTATCATACAATCAAAACAATTATTTTTCAAATTTTTTATTTTGCTAGAGAGACACATCGCATGTTATATTATTTACACACGGACACAGGTTAAATAAGTGTTAGACAAGTCAACGAACAAGTGTTCGACATGTGTTCAAACACGCTTAAAAGTGTATTGGAGACTGTATTGGAGACTCTAACAGAAGTGTCGTACACAAAAACGTGACTAGCATTGTCCGTGCATCGTCACTACACTTCCCAAACACCATGCCACACTATCACCAATCAGTCAATGCACGCACGCAGTCAACACAGCACACACAATCACCCAACAAACACCACCACCCGTGCACAACCTCCCATGCATAAGCAGAGACACCCACGCACCATCATCCCTTTTCTACCTCCTGCATTCTCATACACACTATCTCTTACAGCCACACTCTCTGGAAGACAAGATATTATATGGGGGATGTGAATGAAATTTCCCCATCTCTTTTATTTGTCCCAGCAAATGTAGACTCAGTTAACAAGATACATACCTCTAGTTTCTGCATCCCAACCCAAGATGGGTGTTGGTAGAAAAACATCATCCCTTGAGAGTGCTTCATTGCTGAGGAAGTACGCACCAGTCTTCACCTGATATGCTGAGTAATGTTCACGAGCGACATCTTGATTAGAAGGATACATGCTGCTCAGAATACCCCCCTTCTCTTCTTGCTCATACCCAAGATTGATTCCAAACTCCTTTAACTCAAACACACTCCTTATAATCACTGAAACTGTAACTTCATCGCCATCTTCCAAACCCAATAGATTTGCCACCTTCCAATGGCTTAACCACATCATGTCTTCATTTTCTTCTGGGAGGCCAAAGCACGTCGGGCTATATTTCCAACAGAGGTTCTTGCTCTTATTACTGAGTGTAATTGATAATAATGGATGAAGACATGACTGATTTTCACTATAGCTAGACAGTACATAAATAGAGCAGATGTTCAAGTTTAGCTTTTTTACATAAGAAACTGAAGGCACTGTAAAATATGTTGAGGACTCTCTACTCTTAATGGTGAAACAGTCTGGAATCTCTTTTCCAGGAACAAATGTACTGAATACACCACATTCATACAGTCCCTGTGCCATGGAACTCAACATTTCAACTATTTAGCAATATGCACATATGAGAGAGAGAGAGAGAGAGAGAGAACCTGGATTGGAAGTTCTTTGTGGTAAGCATCATGCCATGGAAAAAGTTTATCTCAACGTCTGCCAGGTCTTTGAAGTTAATGAAGCACCAGTGGTCAATCATTTCCAAATCAGAAATTCCCATGGGTTCTAACTTGATCAAGCCCTCAACATAAACTAGTTTGGCACAATCAGTATGTTCGATTTGTTGTGGTCTGAACAGAGGTGACAGAAATGTAATTTTTTCCAAAAATGTGCAATGCCCAACAAACAATTTTTCCACTCTTGGTAGCCGTAGGAGTGACTCAAGCCTTGTACACGAATTGAGGCGGAGGGCTTGAAGGCTTGAAAGGTCTCTGATGCAATCTGGTAGGCTAAAAATTGGGTTCTTGCTGAGATTTAAGCTTCGCAACAAGGATAGCTTACTAAAATCCTTGGGAAAAGCATCATTGGATAAATTGCAGTCCACAAGACTTAAGCTTACTAAAAATTGTGGACAAGAAGACCATGTAATTTCTCGAATTTTCATTGGTCTTGACATCCAGGAACAGTTGTATGTTTGCCATGACTTGAGATTTTCGGGAAGTGTAGATGGTAATTGATGTGTAGCAATCCCATTAGCATTAAACACTTTCAAAGATTCCAACCTGCTCAATTCCGCAGGCAGTTCATGAAGTTTTGAGCAACCAGATATGTTGAGTGTTTCAAGAGATTTTAGCATACCAATGTTTCTCGGTAGCTTCCTCAGAATTTTGCAATCTCTTAGATTTAAGAGGATAAGTCGATCTAGGTGTCCAATGGATTCATGAACCTCAACCAAACGTAAACAGCCTTTAAGAATCAATCTCTCCAGATTAGGGGTTACAGAGAAGTCAGGAGTTTTGGCAAGGCTGTGGGAATGACTGAGATTTAGGATTTTCAGTGATACTAGAAACTGCAACAAAAAAAGAGGTTAATTCTAGAAGACATATAATCAATTATAATATTAATACCCCTAATAGAACAAGTAGAAGAAGAAAAAGATGATGATAATGATGGCTATGATGAGAATAGAACATATGAGTACTGTACCTTGGTTCCCTTCCAAACTAGTTTTAGATTGCTACAACACATGTCAAGAGCAACCAAGCTCTCCAGAGGAAAATCACTTGGTATATATCTCATAGGGAATCCACGCCAACACAACCATCTTAATTTTTTGGGAAAATATAGATAGCGTCCCGTGAACTGTACATAACTAAGGAGGAGTATTCTTAGTTGGTGCATACTGGCAAAAGTATCGATCTCCAAGCTTACAACACTTGAATTTCTCAACTTAGTATCTATTGCTTGCTGGGAGAAAGGGCCAAAATGGCATTGCTTCAGTGAAATGCCATTGTCTGACAATGGTGTTTTGCCAATACATTCATTAAGGTGGCCCTTTTTCGGATCGCTGACACTTGAAATGTTCTTAAAAGATTTTTCTTCCTCCAAAATATGCATGTTGAGGACAAGACCCTCAATTGTTTCTCTGTCCTAGTAATTGAAAAGAAAAGATAATAAGAAATAAGGTACATGCATACACAAAAACAAAGAATCAATGAATTTTCAACAATGAATTCAGGGATCCTATACATATCCAGCAAAACATCCTCACCACTGTAAGGTACAGACTTGTCTCACTTAAATTCGAGAACACCCCCAACAACAGGGAACTAGCCCTTGATTGGAGGCTACCTAGCTCTTGTTTTCGTACATGAGGATGAAGTTGGTTTTTTTTCAACTACGTAATTTAATCTGTGAGGGTTACTGTCACTTAAACAACAACCTTTCTAGATTTAATTTTCTCTTTTGATCACCTCATGTTAAGATATGTTGGCTGTTGTAGCTTGATTTTAACACTGCAGCTTTTGCTTTGCTATAAAACTCATTCATTTACCCCCAAAAAAAAAACACAAAGAATCAATTGCCATCTTATCATCTTTCTCCAATTTTATTCCATCTATACCGTAGTTTCTGACCTATTTCTCAATGCATAATTTTACTGCTCTGAGGAGTTTCAACTCACATTCCAATTAAAAGCGGTTTGCAAAACATGCTCTCAAGAATTTCTACCGTAGGCAAGCTTTGAAAATATGTTTTCCATTGAAAAGAATGAGTTCAATCACGCTTTCATATTAACAAAAGTAAATTGGAAAATAATAAGAAACTACAGTAGAGAGAGGGAATAAAACAGAAGAAAAAGGTAATATGGCCAAAAACTCCAAAAAAAAATAAAAATAGAGACGCATTCTTGTCAAAAAGAAAAGAAAACCAAGAAGATACTACTTACAATTTTTTATTTCAAGACGTACAAGGAATCCTTGTGGTGCCACAGTCTACTGCATCTTCCAGGCTCCTTGGGTGATTCTTGACGAATAATTTCTCTTCCCATGTCTTCAAGCAATTGATGCATCATTAATTTATTATCTTCTTTGATTGTTAAGAGACATCTATCAATGAGATTTTGAATCCCAATTGCAGTGTAGAAACCACATTCATCTAATACACTGATCGAAAAATCTGTCTTTCCCAATAAAGAAACAAGCAATATGCAGGAATAAATTCTTGTTGTGGTCATCTTGCAAAGTGTCATGGCTTATCCTGAGTTTGTTCAATATTTGAGAATCAAAAATTACTTCCAATTTATCTAATGCACTTTCCCATACATCGAATCCTTTTCCAGATAAAGAAGAACCTAAAACTTGAAGAGCTAACGGCAGCCCTCCACAATGGTGTATTACCCTTTTTGAGTCCTCTATGTAACCTTCAGTAGGATGGTCTTGTCCGAAGGCATGCCAACTAAAGTGCTCAAAAGATTCCCTTCCATTCAATTCTTCAACCTCATGAACTTCACAAACTTCATGAGTCTTCAACAACTGCTTCTGCCTAGTTGTTATTATGATTTTACTTCCTGGAAGAAACCATTCTCTCATTCCAAATACTGCATTTAATTGGTCAACTCGTTCCACATCATCGAGAACAAGAAGAATTCTTTTACAGCTTATGGCATCTTTAATCTTGCTGGCTCCTTCATCAACATTGCTGATCTTTTCCACTTTCGTCTTTAAAATATTCCGAAGAAGCTGTCTTTGCAAACAAACTAGACCATTTGCTTGTTCTGAAATTTCTCTGATACTTGTCAGAAAGCTACTAGCTTCAAATCTTTTAAAGTTCAGATTATATACATACTTGGCAATGGTTGTCTTCCCTATACCTCCGATTCCACAAATTGAGAGTATGTCAACATCATTTGATCCATCTTGTAACCACAAATTGATGTACTTTACTTGAGAATGCATCCCAACTAGGTAGGGACTAATGCTCAATGCTATGGGATTCAGCTTATCCACAATGACTTGGATGAATTTCTGGATAAACTTTGACTCATGCCTACAAATAGCGGCCAAAATGAAAAAGAAACAATACACAAATATCATCACTTGAAATTAAATTAAGACTCCCCTACAAACAATAAAAGGAAAATGATTTATCATCTTTTAAGTAGTGGGATTATTGAAGACTTAGATTATTAAGATAGTTTGAGAATACATTGGAGGACAAACAAGGTTCTGAAATCCAAAAATAAAGAGAAACAAACCCCATAGTCAACTACCATCTAATTCGAACAGATGATACAGCAATAAAGGGCATTATTTTTCCCAGTTATAATTATATTGAAACTAGTTCAAAGTTTCAAACATGCACTTAAACAATGGTTGTGGGAAGAGGTGCCCTTCAGATACATTCTTTCTGAATTGTTGTACGCATAATTTTTTTTTAAAATCTATGTCATTTGAGAACCTTCATGTTTAGATTATAGCTAATTACCAAAAAAAACTTATAAAAGCTCTAGAAACTTATCTTCAACGATGTACTCAAACTTCTATTTGTTTTACCAATTAATCTTTTAAAAGGTTACAATCTACAATTGTTGTAGTATGTGAAAATTTTTTAATAATCAGGGTGACCAAACACATGACCTCCTGTTTTGATACCATGTTAAACAACCATTTACTCTAAAAACTTAAGCAATTGAAATGGGTGTAACTTAAGTATTTATATTTCAACACTTCTCATTCTATTTTACTACCTTGAATCCAGAAGATGCTAACAATTTGAAATTTATAACGAACTTGTATCTCTAACATGGATCTCACACTGATTACTTGGCTAACATTTAGATGTTCAAATCCCATCTAGTTTTACTAAAAAATATCATGAATTGGACCTCATTGTCCGGTTGGTGGTCTCTGCATGACTCACAATTGAGACTTGGTGCGCTTTCGAATAGTTGATTGACACAAGACCATCCCTCCCAAATCTGCAACTTCTTTAAGTGCATCTCTCCACTGTTTTACCTTGTCCAACCATTCAGTTTTTCTTTGACCGGTTTCTGCCTTGAGTTGCTCTTCATACCCTGCAAATGCGTTGGCAATAAATCCAGTTTGCTTCCTAACTTGCGTTGGATCCACATCATAGAAAATAGGTAAAACTTTATGGCTGGAGGTTATCTTGCATTCAAGGATCATCAGAAGTTCATTGAGGCACCATGTGGAACAAGGGTAGCCCTTCGATAAGACAATTATTGAACTCCTAGACTGTTGGATTGCTTTCTTCAATTCGAGCTTTATTTTTTCTCCTCTCTCTATCCCATAATCATCCTTGAATGTGCGAAATCCAGCATTGACCAGAGCTGTCTATAGATGGTCAGTAAACGTCTTGCGGGTGTCTTTCCCTCTAAAACTCAAGAACACTTGATAAGAGAATATCGAGTGTTGGCAGACGAGGCTTCTCGGGTTTGCACAAAATCCATTTAATAAAGCTCTAAGAGGCAAGACCCAAAAAGTGCTTGCAATGTTTCAAGTTTGAAGGTGCTGTAAATATAGGCATTGGTATGAAATGTGAAGGTACACAGTTCTATATGTAATATGGATTAAAAAAATAAAAGTCAATGAAACCTATTAAAAAAACACAAAATTGGGTGATCATGCAAAACATGCTTCCATGTGTCTTGAACAAATACACCAAACATAGTTGTGACTGTATGACAAAGTTTATGGTTGCGCGAAGGACATTTTGCAACCTACCTAATTTAAAAATCTCACTGTGCCCCATTTGTAACAAAACCATATCGCGCCCTCAATTTTCGGAATTTGTTCTATTTGCACATTCCTGTCTCACGCTGTTAAGGATTTTGACAGAAAAATGCCATGTGACATATAATATGATTATTTTTTGGGAGTCTATATGTAAATTCCAATATTAACCACACTGAATGTGCCTATTCTGGTTACAGATAATTCTAACCCAGATCAATATCTCTATTATCATTAAAAACATCCTAACCCACCTTGATAAACTCTTTCTGATTAAAATAATACTACCCAATCAAGCTCTGTATCCATTACAGTCAAAGGGAATGAAAAAGACTAACCTAAATGATCGGAATTTGTACACCAAAAATAAGGGCAGCATCCACCTGATATTCAATGTGACTGTGACACCATAAGTATCATCATCAGGTAATAACATCGTCTAATAAATGGATACCACACAGTTTAATAACCACTTCCACCGTATAACATAAAAACTAACAAGTACCTCATTTTTATACACACCGTCCATTTATCCATTTGATGATTTCTTATTAGACGTAACACGACGTCACCACCAGCACGTAGTGTCTGTTGAAGAAACCTACCCTGGATGATGTTGGCATCGAACTCCTTGAAAGTCTCCACACAATCAATCCTTTCAACGAAAAGCATTTCCAAGTGTAGCCTGCCGTAACTCCTCAAGAGTACCAGCCAACCAACGGCACCGGAAAACACAATCGGAATGGCAGATTCAAGGGTATTGAGCACCGAATCAAGGTCTGCCTTATTAGGGTATTCTGTGAGTTGGAAGGCGTGTTTGGATCCCCATTATCAAGACCCCTTTTTGGGAATTTGAGAGATAGATTTGCGAATTTAACTGTGTAGTGTTGTGATGGTGATGAAGTCGTCCATGGCCGTGGGTGTTTTCGGTTCTGTGTGTTTGTTCGTCCATGATTGTTGTGTGCGAGTGAGTACGAGAGAGAAGAGAAAGAAGAAAGAACAGAAGACTTGAGGTGAGTGGGGTTAGCGGTGGAAGTGTAAAGAACATAAGACACCACGTGGCAGATATTGGCATAGTATAACGGTTACGATCAACATTTTTTCTTCGTAGAGACAAACATCTTATTTTGTTATAATCTTCCAAAAATACCCTCCTTTACATGATTGACCAGATATAATCTCACCTCACCTCAACTTAATAAAATCTTAATTTCATTTATTTAAAGTTAGAATAATTTTATTTCAACCTAAAAATTTGATATTATTTACTGACATTCATTATAAATTTTGGATTAACTATAAATACCATTAAATATGAGAACTTATTCTTCATTCAATGATTTTAATAAAATTATATCATCAAGTCAACAAATTTGTTGATGTTGCACTCCTAAAGTAAGGAAAGTGCCAAACATTAAGAATTACCTAAGGAGTTAGGAATAAGAATAAAAAGAAACGAGAACCACTAAAATGAAAGAATCAATTATATTTGTTGGAGTGAAGTTATTCAAACCTAATTTGAATCAAATCCAAGTTATATAGCCTAGGTAACAGAAGTGTCAACCCCCAATTTCCTCAACACATTGACGATCATGTTTAAAATACATCTTTTATATTTATATTATTTTAAAATACTAATTACTTTATTTTTTTTTTTTTTTTTACCCTCTAAAAAAACAAATATGTCATTCTTATATCATTCCAAATTAATGCCTTCCTAAACCCACATGACCGTTACTTGCCTATTTTTTAGCAAAATAAAGAGTAAATTACACTTTATCCCCCTAAATTATTATCTTATTTTACTTTATAATCTCAATTATAAAATTTTTCACATTGTACCCTAAAATATTTAATTTTATTTCATATCATTCAATACATAACAACTGTCAATTTTTTTACGGATTAGAAAAGCAAACTTGAAAATCTATCAAAGGAGGGAGGAAAATCCAAATAACTTCTCGTCAAATACTTAGTACCACTTTATTTTACCTCTTTTACAACCAAGTAGTTTCTAGAAAGAAAAAAGAAAGTTGGCAACATTTATAGCTCGGGAAGAATAAAGTCATGAATATGTATTTTATTTGATTTTTGATATGCACAGATTAAAAAGATAGTTGCTTATTGACAGTACATACCACTCACATGTGCATTTATTGTCAAAAAATTGACAACATTATTTATTTGAGTAATATGAAATAAAATTGATACTTTAAGGTACAGTATGAAAAATTTTATAGTTAACAGTACAAAGTAAAATAAAGATAATAATTCAAGGGGTAAAATGTAATTTACCCCAAAATAAATGCCACTTTATACCTCATTCATTACCGCTTCATCACCACTTCTAAGAGCATCTCCAACAGATGCTTCAAATGCCCAAAATATGTATAATTTAGCTAACCAAAGCCACTATTCATGCTCCAACAGATGCTCTTCATAATAGCTATAATGCATTTTTGCTACAGTGATGCTCTAAATATAGAGCATCACTGTAGCAATATGTAAACATAAATATATATTATTTTCTCTCTCTTCCTCTCATTTCTTCCATTCTCTCTCTTTCTCCCTTTCACTATTCCCAAAAAATATAATACAAAAGGGATGATAAATAATATTTAAAAGGAGTAGTTAAAAATATAGAGAATCTGTTGGAGTGTGTATTAAAAAAGTGAGTAGCTAAAATAGAAAAAGTTGTTTTTTGGGTAGCTAAAATAGCTACTATTGTTGGAGATGCTCTAAGGTCTGCTTCCCAAGTATCTAGCCGGTACTCTCTCTCTCTCTCTCTCTCTCTCTCTCTCTCTCGTGTATTCCCCATCTCCCTCTGTCTCTCTTTATTATTTTCTGGCGGCGGTTTAAGGGCTTCTTCAATTGTAGGATTTAGTTAACGGTCAAAATGTCCTGCTTTCTTTGCCATTACAAAAATCAGTTTACAACCTCTTCCTGTTTTCTTTTAATGCTCTATTTGTGGCTATACACATTCCAGCAATTACCAAATTGAAATGAATGCAACAGTTACCGATCGAAATGCCAATAGTTTCTCTTCTAAAAATTCCTCCCAGTTCATACTTAGCATCATCTGCCAATTGACACACTTTCTTCGCCCATCTCTATCAGCCCCCCAGCTTTTGTGTGTTGGCACTACGTAATCATTGGTGTATGTAGGTAATGCATTTCAGTATTTCAGGGATGATTTTTGGTTCTTGTATGTAATGGGTGTTGTTGGATTTATTATATTTGTATTCAGGTTTTTCATAATGGTTGGTCATTAGCGAGTGGTAAAAAAATCAGCTAAAAATATATAAGATCGAAAAATCTTCACGCACCCTCGATAGAGTGAACTCTTGGAATATTTATCATAGTAGCTGATAGTATCATAAAATTATGTTTCTTCAAATTAAAATTTTGTATATTAAAAACTGTCATGGAGTTGGAATTTTTGGGTGGTATCGTATGCAATTGGCAGAAATTCAAAAAAAAAAAAAATAGCTTTTTGTTTTTGATAGCATCATTTTTTTTTCTTGGTATGTTATATTGATTCTTGGATGTAAAGGGCACATATTTGTAAGATTTTGATATATGATGATATCATAATTGAGCAAGAGTATGTGGCTATGTTTTGGAGTGTGATTCGAAGGTATAAATTTATCAAAACCAAATGATTATAACATTGGATGTATATTTCTCTCCATTATTTGTTTGGTAATTGTTTTCTCTCATTATACTCAAGCAAATGCATCACCTCATTGATACGGGGATATTGTAGGTTCGCAGTTCATCCCAAACCTGCCGTACATCATCTGTGCCACCCTACATTCCCATCACAACACCAGAGATTATCCACTCAGGAAGCTCATGTGGTCTCCCAATAGTTTCTGTGAAGTGTTCAATAAACTTAGAAGGTGAGTCCCCGATTACAAGAAAACTCTTTGTTTTGTGTATTACTAATAATTTGTGAATAACTAAACAATATAGGCTAACAAATTGCTGAATTACTATTACGGATAGTAGAATGATGTAACAAGCTTTAGTTTTTCTGGTAATATTCGTTTATGAATCTTGGTTCAAGTATTCACAAAATTCTTGCTTGAGTTCCTGCATATACTATTGGTGCTCACATAAATAATTTACGGAGTTGCACTATAATTTATAATCTCAATTCATAACAGTGACTATGAGAGCGACGATGCAATGATTATCAACCATTACTTGTATTTGAACTCTTTCATCTCTTGTTAGATCAAAAACTAAGTAGTTGCAACCTTCAAGGTAGAACGACCTCATCTTCTAAGTCATATATAAAGGTGAGGGAGCATATGTTGTGCCCCAATCACCTCCAGCCCTTCATTAGAACGGAAATTATGCTTAGTCATGGTTGATTAAAAATTTAGTCATGGAAGAGCTTGCATGTAGCGTACTTGCAGCTAACCAAATTAGCTACAAATGTTTTTGGTTGATCTCCTCTCCCAATCTGTTGTTCTTGAACAAAAATAGGCATTTTCTTTCCTTTAAAATCCATGTGAGAGAACTGCCCTCCAAAACCTTAGAATCTGTCATTCTTTTCACTTGAATGCGTGAGACAAATCCTATTGAAATTTCTGAATTCTACAGCATTCATTACAACATTTTCCTCATCTTCTGATGAAACGCTGGCAAACCTTTTTTGCCTTGGAAATAACTCAAACCACCCAACTCTACCCTTATGGGTTTGACCCAACTTCTAAGCAAAACCCCTATAAGTTCTTGGAGAAACTCTCTGGCGAAATTTGAAATTGAGTTTCCCAGTTTTTGGAGACCTTATTTCTCCTAATTCTGTTTTCTTTGCTAACCCAATAATCAATCGCAGAATCAACAAATAAAATGAGCATTTAACACAAATTCATTCATGAAATCATACGAAACTCAACGATTCAATCTTTCAAATCACTCGTGGCTTTGTACTTGGTTCGTCTTGGCCACATGCTAGGCACTACTCGTTACAGCCTATTCAAACACACGTCTCTTAGGGCCACAATCACATCTCAAAATTATATATATGTTACCGAGTATGCCTGACGTATGTGCCAATAAGTCTCAAGCATTCCACCCATAAAATATTTTTTGGACAACAAAAACAAAGACACAACAAACGAATGCCCAAACGAAGGTCGAAACTCAACGGATAGACAATAGATTAGATTACCATGGCGATAACAATAAAATGACTATTTGCAAAGAGATTTACGAACGGAAGCATATTATGAGATAAACCACTTGCCTAATTTTAATTGAAACCACTGGATGCGAAGATTTCAATGCCTTGAACAGTCTCATAAAACTTCTCTCAATCAGTTATGATCCAACCATTTGATTTCGAAGGTCATAATACCAAAAATATTTTTAATTCAACTAACCAAACAAATCTAATACAAACGCCATAGATTTTACGAGCAAAGACTTTTAGCACCAGGGGTGACCCTACCATAAGGCCAATAAAGCCTGAGTTTTAGGCCCTATGTTTAAAGAAAGCCCTAAAATTTTTAGATGTATAATTCTTTCAAATTAAAAAAAAAAAGGTTAGATCCACAAGATTTTAGGCTCCCCAAAAAACTTAATGAAAATCTAAAAGAAAAATTGTGAGAATGTACCTTTTAAACTACTTAATTGTGAGAAAATACATTGATTTAAATCTTTTGTACATAAGTACTCTTTATTAGAAATATATTGTATCTAGATACACATTGATAGTTTTTAAAATTTGTCTCTTAATAAAATACCCTTTTCCATAATTCTTGGACTGTTTAGTTTGGCAATCCATTTTTTGTAGGATTTCCTTTATTATATTAAGAGTTTCCTATTTTAATAGGTCAAATTATTTGAATTTTAAACGTAAAACATAATATTATATTTCAACGGCTGATGTAAATATTCAGCTTTTGATTTTCTTCTTCTACGCCAACAGTTGTTCTTCTTCTTCAACGAAAAATAGGTTAACATCTGCTTTGTTTTTTCTACATCAACGTCTGCTTTGTTTGTTCTACATCAACGTCTGCTGTTGATTGTCTACTTGAACGTATATTGTCTACTTCAATTTAAGGTCTGGGTATATATGTTTTGCAGTTAATGTAACGACTTGCAGTTTTTTGAAATTAGTAGTGTATAACGTCAAGATCCTTCTTTCGAAATTGGTCCTTATAATGTCACTGTAACCATCTACATCTTCTCTTGAACATACTCTTCTTACCATGCTTCGGTGTATAACCAACTCATTTTTTAATGTCACATTGTGATGTCAGAGTATGTCAAGCATAACATTTAGCCTAGTGTATGAATCAACAAATGTAATTACACATTTATCTTTGACAATGTGATAAATACAGTATTGTCCATTGCGTTGTTACACTACGATGTAACATTGCTGATGATGCACAAAATAGTCTCGTGCAAGATCAACAGTCGAGTGTGTGATAAAGTGTAATTAATGGGCCAATCAATGACAGTAATATAAATATTGAGTCAACACACAGATATATAGTGGTTCAGTTCGGGTGACCTACTCCACTCCGAAAAAAGGCAACGGTGGCAGGGGGATCTTTATTGATAAAGTAAGGTGAACGAGAGAGAGCGCAATGGTAAGCCCCGGGAGGGATAAAATAGCTAGGAGAGAGAAAAGTTATGTGTAGGGTGTGTAGAGAGATGTAGAGATACCCCTTTAATGGGGAGAACTTACAATTTATAAGCACAGAGTCTTAGTTGAGACGGTGACTTAAGGGGGAAGACACTAATCATTCGGGGAGGATAACTGCAAAAGGTAAGTACAATTAAAGGGTGCATTGATCTTCAAGAGTGAGTATCCCGATGATTGTTCCCCACGTGCTTTAATCTTCTTGGAATCCTTGGACCTTGGGTTGGACCAAATTCTCGGACTAAGCTTGACCTGTTTTTTAGCTGATTTGGGTCTGCTTGATTTATTGGGCCTGACCTAGTTGAATCTGGGCTTGTCAATTGCTATTCCTTAAAAGGACTATGTGTTGCCACATAGGCGAAAGAATTTTTGGTCTTTATCATTTTCATTTGTTTTTTGTTTTTGATTTGGTTGAAATCTCATGAATTTTATGACATTTTTTTTTTGTGGCAGATTTTATTTAAATTTTAAAAGCCATATTTTTAGTGATATATTAGTTGTCAGAGTTAATGGGGGATTGGTGTGTGACTTTCAGTTGTTTCCAAATGGGATTAATTGTCCATGTTTTGCTGATTTCCTGGGATTAGTTGTCTATATTTTTAATGATATATTAGTTGCTTGTTAGTATTACTTTGTGAGTATTTTTGTCATTCACAAAAATAAAGGGTTTATGTACAAATTTTTTTTTACTAAACACTTTTACACAATTAAGTGCTATATTGGATATCAGCATACAAAAAACCCAAATTTAAACCCAATCAAAAACAAATTTGAGTAGTTTGGGTTCATGAACCCAACCCATAATAGTAAAAATATACCAAAATAATTTTTTTTTTTAAAAAGCGAAAGCAAGGATTAAATTTTTTTTTTCAACAAGTCAACCAAAACACACCACTAAAATATACCAAAATATTTTTGATTTTTTATTAAATTTGAAAAATTAAAATCAGTAGATCATGACTTTTTAAAATTAAATGAAGTCTTTTAAAATTAAAATGAGTCTTTTAAAATTAAAATTGATAAAATATTCCTTAAGATTGATTATCATAAAAAAAGATTATGTGAATTATTAATGATGATACATAAATTGGCTTTTCATACCACCTGTCAAGTATGAATAATAAATGCGGTAATTAAAGTAGAGAGAGAAGACGAGAATTATAGTTGTTCGGCCAATGTGACCTACATCCACTTTTGAATGACTAGAGTCGCCGGTACTTTATTAGCTCAGGGATGTAGGGAGAGTAGAGAGTACAAGTTTAGAGAATGAGAGGAGATATGTACTCAATTAAGTGTGATATGCCCCCCAAGTGTTGGTAGGGCTTACAATTTATAGTCGCCTGCTAACAGATTGAGGCGACTTAATAGTAACTAAATAGCTATTCTGGTGGAGCTGATGATATCTTCTCAACGGGTGAGACAGTTGCGGTGCTCTCCATGAGATTCGGTCAAAGGATGAGCTGAGGGCTGACTCTCTCCAAGGCGGCGATGATTAGGCCTTGGATGACCTTATGTGCTCCCTGCTAATGTAGCTCTTTTAACTTGACCTTGTATGCTCCCTGCTAATGTAGCTCCTTGAGCTTGATGAGTTTGACTGGGTTGACCACATTGGGCTAGATTTGCTGGATCTCTTAGAGTCGGGTTATAAACTCGGACTGGGCTTATAACATGAGTTGGGCTTTGCCCATCATTTGCCCCCTAATGCCCTATGTCCAATGGAATTTGAAAAGGAGGGCATTCGATTTTGAATTTTCGTCTGACCGGCACAATTGAAAAAACTTTGGGAGGCGAAAACATCTGTTTCTAAGCCTTTTTTGGACTTTTAACAACATCAATCACAGCCTAAGGCTTTGATTCTTGTAGGGATCGCCAAGAGTTTCGATTTGATATATAATAAGCCCCTGTTTGGAGTTACGGAACAAAATTTACGGTAAAAATAGTGAATAGGGAGCCAGGGGCGCGATTTGGGTGAGCAGGCAGCCTTTAGGCGAGTAGGCAGTTGGATTTTTTTTTTCTTTAAAACTTCGGGAGGCCAAAACATTTGTTTCTAGGCCTTTTTTGGACTTTTTATAGCATCACTCACAACCAAGGGCTCGTCGAGAGCTTCAATTTGATATATTATGGGCCCCATTTGGAGTAACAGATCAAAAGTTACGGTCAAAATTGCATACACACCTTTTTAAATCCGAATTTCTTGAAAACTCCTTTTGATCGGTGACCCCCTCTCCTCCAGTAGACTCCTTTTGCTTGCGGGACTTCATTGACTATATAAACTCCCTCATTTGCTTCTCTTTTTGAATTTTTGAAGGTCATTAAATGGTAGAGGTGACTTGGGTGAGCACTTTACTCATGGTGGAGGTGATTTGGGCGAGCTGCCCTTGTGCGAGCTATACTGGGCATAGGTCTCCATGGGCGAGCTTTGTTGAGGAGGGTCTACCTTGGGCGAGCCTGGGACCTAGCGAGCTCCCACTGAGGAGGGTCCACTGCAGGGAAGCTCCACTGGGTGAGATGGCATGGTGGACGCCAATGCTTGGGCGTCGCGAGGTGAGCCATGCAGCGGTGTTGGTGAGGCTCTAGAGGGCAAGAAGCCAAGGGGAGGCATGGGCGCCGAGATGGGTGGCCTGGGCGAGCAAGAGGGGGAGCAGGTGGCCCAGGCGGGAGAGGCGGCTATCCAGGCAAGGCGCGCGTGCCAGCTGGGCAAGTTGGCTGTTCGCGCAAAGAGGGGCCTGCGGCTGCCTTTTGTCTGTGCAGAGGATGGCACCGGTTTGGACCAACAGGCTGTTGGCGTAAGGGACTTCGCCTGCGCTGCTAACCAGGGATCGGCCATCTAGGCGAGAGCGGCAGCCATTTTGTCCGTGCAGATGAGGGCACCGGTTTAGGCTAGCAGGCTGTTGGGGTAAGGGACTTCGTCTGCGCTGCTGACCAGGGATTAGGCGTCGCTGGCTAGGCGACCCTGGGCGCTGCTGGCCAGATGTCCTAGGCGCCGAGGCTTAGGCGGCCTAGGAGCTGGGCTCTGTGGTCGGGGCGACCCAGGTGCTTGGCGAGGAGCTATTGGCTGCAGGCGAGACGCGGTTGGCTACAAGCATTTTTTGTTGGTGACAATTCCAACAATGTGGCGGATGATGTGCCTCCTTCAGGTGGAGCATCTCATAGTCAGATTTCTCAAGGCTTTCCTGGTAGTGGCTCGGGTGACTGGCGCTCTGCTGGTGCTGGGCGAGGCAGATCTAGCCACGGCGCTGATGGAGTGGCACCTGTGCTGTTGGGGCCTATTGGAGAAACCATGCGCTGGGTGCCTAAGAGGTGTTGGGCGCCTGTGCTTGGCGCTTGGGTTGGGCGCCTGAGAGATGACAAAGTAATGTTATTCCAACATCAAAAAATATATAACATGATTACCTGGAGAGAGAGAGAGGTAGACTGCCTGCGTGAGAGCAAAGACAAAGTTTGAGGATTGCTCGTGTGAGAGCTACACCTTTTGAGACCGAGATTTTCGCGACCCGCAAGAGAGCCGCTAAGCAGTGCAGAGGTAGGCCAAGCTTTTTTGGCGACCCGCGGAGAGCCGCTCAGCTGGACATATAGGCTGCCTGCTTGAGAGCAGTGTAGGGGCAGGTCAAGCTTTTGGCGATCTGCGAGATGATTCATCTCGCCTGGACCTATTGATTTCCTCAGCATTCATATATTTTTGAGCTTTTGCCAATAGTTCTGGCATACTCTTTAGTGGTTGCTTCATTACTGAAAAAAGGAAACTCGATGAATGGAGGATTCCCATAAAGGTGGTCATGATGACTTTGTCATTGGGCTCGTTGATTTGGAGGACCTCTTCGTTAAAACGAGTGAGGTAACTCCTCAGGCTCTCATCACGATCTTGTTTTATGCTAAGCAGATGGGTGACAGGCTTCTGCTGACAGCGTCCACTAATGAACTGTGCCACAAAAGATCTGCTCAGTTCGGCGAAGGAGCCTATGGAGGCCGGAGTAAGTTTGGCGAACCATTGTCGCGTTGATCCCTTCAAGGTAGTTGGGAATGCCAGTGCTTGGGGGCTCCTTTGGAATTATCATAGAAATGACTCTCATGCTCCATGCTTTGGTTTTCACCCTCATCCTCTTGAAAGTGAGTCTCCACCATAGGGAGCAGGAGCTGGAGGAGGAGGTAGAGGTCCCTCATGGTGAGCCCCCTTGTGTGGGGCACCCAGATGGGGAGCTCCTTGACGCCCAGGGCGTGGAGCTCCTATGACTTGAGGTGTTCCTCCTTGTCCGGCGAGCATGAGTTGCAGGATCTGCTGATTTTGAGCCACAAGCTGCTGCACGGTCTCCAACATCTGCTGCGTATTTGGGACAGGAGCATTTAGGACATGATTGGTTGGTGGAGGAGCAATCTCCTCCTCTCGTGGTGGATTATGCTCAAGTTGATTCATGGATCTAGTGATGATCGCTATAGGTTCAACAAGACAAGCGTTTAGAAGTGAGAATTTTTTGTCTTTCCCACAGATGGTGCCAAATTGATGATGCACAAATTGGTTTTCCACACCACATGTCAGTTAAGTGTGATATGCCCCCCAAGTGTTGGTGGGGCTTACAATTTATAGTCGTCCGCTAACAGATTGAGGCGACTTAATAGTAACTAAATAGCTATTCTGATGGAGCTGGCGATATCTTCTCAACGGGCGAGGCAGTTGCTGTGCTCTTCATGAGATTCGGTCAAAGGATGAGCTGAAGGCTGACTCTCTCCAAGGCGGCGAGGATGAGGCCTTGGATGACCTTGTGTGCTCCTTGCTAATGTAACTCATTGAACTTGACCTTGTGTGCTGCTTACTAATGTAGCTCCTTGAGCTTGACCGGATTGACCACATTGGGCTGGATTTGCTGGATTTCTTGGAGTCGGGCTATAAACTCGGACCGAACTTATAACATGAGTTGGGTTTTTGGGCTTGACCCATCAATTAATATTATCAAAACTTAAACATAAAAATAATCATAGAAATATTAAAAATAAAGCTCAGAATAGTTCTAAGAGTGGCCGCTACCCCACCACCCCTCGGTCTATATTTGGTTTATTGTTACTGCCATTTTATTTAGCCCACATTTTATTCTTTGTCATGGTCAAAACTTACTGTCAGGTTACCACCCCAACTCACAGCCCCGATTTAATGCAACATTAATATTATTTTTTTAATAGCTAAATTTTCTTATAGTTAATCAGTAGCTAAATCAAGTAATTATATATTATCCCTAGTATATTATTTTTGATATGGGGTATTACATAGAGAGAGAGAGTATATATCTCTGCAAAAAAAAAAAAGTAGAGACAGAGAGAATAGTCGAATAAAACAACAGAGATCTCAAATACATTATGTACGGTTTTGCCCCTATATAAGGTCGTCTTTTTTGAAACCGGGGGGAGGGGGGGTATGAGGTGTAATTGGATTCCATAATTTCAAGTATCGAGTTTAACAATAGAGAGAGAGAGAGATTTGGTATGTAAGCAAGACCTTACAATCTATATGGTACAATGCTAAATATAAGTTGGTACAATACAAAGCCCAAAATGAGAGTTGGGGACAAATGTACTTTTTTTTTATTTTTTCAAAGAAAAAGTGAAATCACATTAAGCAACAATATTATGTCCCAATCCATCATTTGAAGGATTAAAATAACAGTAAACCTAGCACCAATCTCAACAAAACCTCTACTAGAATGCCTTATTTAGAGTTCACAATTCTTTAAGTCAACATTTAACCATGAAAATAAAACCACATTTCAAGTCTTATTTGGAAACGGAAACAACCATTTATTCCACTTCAAATCCCTAGATTCGTAGGGCGCAAATGCCTGAGATTTGCATTGTACCTGATGGTGTGTAGGTTCTCATGCTAATCAAATGGGGAATGGGCCTGTTCTGGCTCTGCTTCTTCTTGATCGTGACAACCGAGCAATAAGTCTCAGGTTTCCAGTTTGAGATCCTTCCTCTCCAAAGTGCAGTGGAAGCAGACTTGGAGCAAATCGACCTTTTTTTAATGTGCTCTGGCAAATAAGAGAAACCTATCACTGAAAAACAAAACATTGTCAACTTTGAAAGAAAAACACAAAGACTATTCTCTTGGACTTTCGAGTTTCGATGAGAGGGTAAGATTGCCTCTCACTTACCTTTATGTTCGCTTCTTGGAAGTCTCTTCCTTTGGAAAGTGACAGAAGCTGTACTGAGAATATTGCGAATTGTTTTGGGTGGTTGCAACCCGTTCCTATCAATTTCGATGGTCTTCATGTCCTTTTCTTCAACATTTAACCATCAAAAAGTCAAAATTACATATTAGCAATGCCCATGGGCTTAAAAAATAATTTAAAATATGTATTTGATAATCACAATTATATTAAATAGATAGTGAGTCTCAATAAATATTAGAACTCAGTGAAATAAATGGTTGTGATTATCAAGTATACATTTTAAGTCAACATGTGTACACTATCATGTATGAAAAATGTTCGAAATAAAAATTGTATTGAGTTATAATATTAAAAATTAAATGATGTAACTTGTGATAGAAAATAGTGATGTGATAAAAATGAGCGAGAACATATGTGAAGACATTTAATTTGCTAGTTATATATATATATATATATATATATATATATATATATATATATATATTGTATTCAAAAAGAAAAAAAAGACCCATTTCTTTCGGTATGTCTTTCATTGGGTAAATACTTTGGCTCTCTAAACTATGGACTCAATTTCTCTTTGGCCCTTGAACTATTGAATTTTACATAATGCTGCCTCAACTACTTGAATTGTGTCACATTGCCCAAAATACAAATGATCATTGTCTTTTTAGATGAAATTTGCCAACTTTCAGGAGCAAATTGAAAAAAAAACATATTTTGAGGGGCAAAGTGAAACAATCTTCCGTTAAATTTATAACGGACATTAATTATTGGGACGATATGAAATTCATCACATAGTTAAGGAGATAATATGAAAAACATCAAAGTTATAGTTAAGGGGTGAAAGTGTAATTTTCCTTTTTCGTAAAAGTTGAAATTAAATCAAATGAGAAGCTATCCCCAAATAAGCAGTCATAGTTACCTGAGCTAGGCGAGCCATAAATAAATGACGATGGTCTGTCGCTTAGGAAATACACTCCTGATGTTTTCTCAAATTCTGAAACGTCTTCAGTGTCATATGGAGCACAAGGATAGAACACGCCGTACTTCTTTTGTCGGGTAGCAACATCCTCTTCTTCTGGCTCGAACACAAGGTGGATACCGCACTCCTTCACATGAAAATCAGGACCAGTACCTACTGAAACACTTACCTCATCACCAGCTTCCAAGTGATCCCCAAGCCCCCAATTGCTTGAATATGTCATTTCTTGACCATCTGGTGGGAAGACGAACCACAATGGACCATAGATCCATTTGAAACGCTTGGTCTTGTTATTGATTTTTATAACTAAAGCTTGAGGTATCGTATCACTTTCATCGCAATATGCGTTGCGTTCGAAGCCTTGTTGAAAAAATACAGAGCACAAGTTCAGGCCCTGGACCCTAAATCCTGGACGTGAAGGCACAGCAAAAGATATTGACGACCCCTCATTTTTATGGCTATACACCCCAGGAACCTTTCTCCCAGGAAAAAATACGTTGTCTATAAAATATTCACGCAATACCTGTACCACGGAGATCATATTTGTAACTATTTGCTGCACATACCACAGAGAGAGAGAGAGAGAGAGAGAGAGAGAGAGAGAGAAAACCTGGATGGACAAGATCCCTGCGTAACACAGCTCAAGGTTTGCCATTTTCACCAAGTTTTGCAAACCCAAAACGTTGATTGTGTCCTGATCAACTCTTTCTATCGGTAAAACGTTGATTGTGTCCTGATCAACTCTTTCTATCGGTTCTAATTTGAAGCTGCCCAGCAACTTAACGAACTGTTCTAATTTGAAGCTGCCCGGCAACTTAACGAGCTGTTCTAATTTGAAGCTGCCCAGCAACTTAACGAGCTGTTCTAATTTGAAGCTGCCCCGCAACTTAACGAGCTGTTCTAATTTGGAGCTGCCCGTCGACTTAACGAGCTTGAGCGTCAATGCCCTTATCCTTGGCAGAGCTGACCGAAATGTTATTTTCTCCACTGATGGGCAATCTGAGATATCCAGGCTTTTCACAATTGGGACTCCTTCAAGCAATCGAAGCCGCGTACACCGTTGAAATTCAAGGTTCTGGAGCTTTGTAAGACTTCTGACGCAATTTGGTAGCCTTGTAATTGGATTATTGCTTAGATTTAAGTGCTCTAGTGAGGATAGATTATTAAAATCTCTGGGAAAAACTTCATCAAAAAGATTGCAGCCTTCAAGACTCAAGCTTACCAAAGAGCTTGGTAAAGATGCCCATGAAATTTCTGGATTTGTTCTCGGCTTCAAAACTTCAGAACTGTCAAACTCATGCTGTGATTCAACCTCCCAAGTGAAAGGGAGTAATCTATCTATAGCAATCCCATCAGCGTGAAGCACTTTTAAAGAGTCCATCTCCCTTAATTCCGCCGGAAACTTACTAAAATTTGAACAACCAGAAATAATGAGTGTTTCAAGACATTTTAGCTTAGTGATGCTTATTGGAAGTCTCCGCAGTTTTTTACAATCTTTTAGATTCAATACGACAAGATGCTTTGCATTTCCAATGGATTCATGAACTTCCACTAAATTTTTACAATCTTCAAGAATCAGTGTCTCAAGATTAGGGAGTGTTGAGATGTCTGGAGTTCTGACAAGATTATGGGAATGACTGAGATCAAGGATTTTCAATGACGGAAGAAACTGTAAAAGAAGAAAAGGGAAAAAATGGAAACTTAATTTACACACACAAATGATTAATTTCCTGGAGAAATTAATGAAGAAGAAGAAAAACGAGTACCTTGGTTTCCATCCAAACTTGTTCCAAGCTGCTATATTGTAACTCAAGAGCCACCAAGCCCTGCAAGGGAAAATTACAAGGTATATATTTAAGATTGAACCCACGCCAACATAACCATCTTAGTTTTTTGGGAAATTCTTCATAGCATCCATTGTCATTAAAGTGCACATAGTTGAGTTGGAGCAGTTTCAGTTTGTGCATCCTGGCAAATGTATCAATTTCCAAGTCCACCTCATCTGAATTCCCTTGATCTGATGACAATTGTTTGTCAGGAAGTTCTTCATAATGGTATTTGCTTGCCTTATTAATGGTAGAGAGTGTTCTAGATAGCTTATCTTCCCGGAACATATGCATGTCGACGGCAAGGCCATCGATAGTTTCTGTGCCCTGATAATGAAAACGAGAGAGAGAGAGAGAGAGAGAGAGAGAGAGAGAGAGAGAGAGAGTTAATGAGAAGGGATACAAAAGAAAATATCACCTGAGGAGAATGTTCCTTACAATTTTTTCAATCAGTACATCAATGGCATCACACTGCCATAGTCTGCTACGTTTCTCAGGATCACCGGTCGACTCTTGGCGTACAATTTCCCTTCCCATATCACGAAGCAATTGATGCATGCTTAGCTTGTCACATTCATCAATTGTTAAGATGCAACTCTCCACCAGATTTTCAATTCCATCTTTGGTGTGGAAATTGCATCCATCCAATATCACAATAGTGTTCTTTTTTTCTCTCCCAACAAAAAAACAAGCAATATGGAGGAATAGTTTTTGGTCGTGTTCATTCATCAACAACTCATAACTAATTTTAAGTTTCTCCAAAATTTGACTTTCAGGAATTTTTTGAAGTCTATTTGCTTTACTTTTCCAACGATCAACACTTTTTCCAAATAGAGAAGACCCCAAAACTTTGAGAGCTAACGGAAGACCCACGCAATAGTTTACTATCCTTTTTGTGAGATCTTTATAACTTTCAGTTGGATGGTCTTGTCCAAATGCGTGGTAGCTGAAGAGCTGAAGCGATTGATCATAATTCAACTCTTCCACCTTATACATATAGATTTTAGGAGCCTTCACCAAGTACTCAAGCCTTGTAGTTATGATGATTTTACTCCCCGGAAAAAACCAGTCTTGCATGCCAACCAGTGCATATACTTGTTCTTCTTCATATACATCATCGAAAACAACCAGGGCTTTTTTACTAGCTATAGCCTTTTTGACCTTAATAATTCCTTCATCAATACTCAACCTTTGTTCCATATTTTGATTTAGCAAATCATAAATAAGCTTTTTTTGAAACTCAACAAGGCCAAGGTCATTAGATTGTTTTGCAAATTCTCTAACTGCAAGAAAGCTACTATGTTCAAATCTCTCAAAATTTGAGTTGTAAACAGATTTGGCTATGGTGGTCTTCCCAATTCCCCCTATTCCAGAAATCACAGCAATGCCAACATTGCTTGACCCATCTTGTACCCACGAATTTATGTGTTTGACTCGAGTGTGCATTCCAATTAGGCATGGTTCCGTATGCAAGGCTATCCGTTTGAATTTATCTTTAATCACTTTAACAATTTTCTTGATAAACTCTGCTTCATGCCTAGAAATTGTCACATAATAAAAAATAAGGCTTAGTGAACTTTTTTGTGACTTTGACTGAAGTACAAATTATCATGCATATAGAAAAAAAAAAGAGTAATCACTATTATTTTAATAATGAAATATTGATTCTAGACTGACAAGTAGAAGTTGAAAACAAGCATGAAAAAGAAATAAAATGACAAAATAAGAAGTCTCATGCAGGCTTTTAGAATTCAAAATTTTTAAAATGACAAATCCTAGTCACGTCTATACTATTGGAACTCAACATCAATGGCACAACACAATCTCAGCCACCCCCTCTGTAAAAACCTCCACACCACCACCACTGAAAATCCATAGCACAACATAAATCCATAATCACAACACACTAATAACCTTGACAATCAATAATGAAATCAAGCTCTTGGACAATTAGCGACTTCAACGATCGAAATCAAATCAAAACGAAAGCGACACTGAGGTGAATCAAAACGAAAAACCAAACAAAAATGAAGAATCAAATTGCAAATCGAATTGGATACCAACAACGGAATCAAACTCAATAGAAACTCAAGACCCACAGGAAGAAAAACAAATAGTTGCAGAACAATATATTAATCATCTGTAAGAGTGTAAGTTCGAAAGCTTCTTATTCACCTGATTGAATGAAACCAAAAACAGAGATTGTTTATTTTTTTTCTCTCTCTCTACTGCCATTCTTGAAAACCAGATGTAACAATTTCATTTTTTCCAATAATATGGTTTTCCTATATGGTAGTTTGAAGAAATTGGAGAAAAGAAAAGAAATTACCCATCAGCATCATTTTTCAAACTCATCATTCCCAAATCTGTAACCTTTCTAAGAGCTTCTCTCCAGCCTTCCACTTTATCCATTCCACCTGCTTCTCTCTTGAATCTCTGTTCATGTCTTGTGAATGCTTCTGCAAAACTATCAGTTTGTTTCCTGACTTGGGACCGTTCCACATTGTAGAGGACAGGTATAACTACATGTCCAGACGTCTCCTTATGTTTAAGGATAAACACGAGTTCATCAAGACACCATTTGGACGATGCGTAGTCTTTCGAGAAGATAACTACTGAACATCTTGACTGCTTGATTCCTTTCCCCAGCTCCGAACCAAGATCTTCTCCTCTCTCTATCTCATTATCGTCTCGGAATGTGTGAAATCCTGCACTCACCAGAGCTGTGTAGAGGTGGTCAGCAAAATTTTTGCGGACGTCTACACCTCTGAAGCTCAAGAACACGTCGTAAAAAAATCCAAGAGTGTCATCCATTGAAACAAAAAGTCAAAGAGATTAAGGTTGAAGGTAACTACGTAATCTTTCTGGCTAAGGCACAAGGGATCATTGTAGAAATATACATACTATTACCCGCATTTATAAGAAGTAAATGATTGAACAGCAGAGCAAGTCAACGATTTCCATTATAAAAACCTAAAATCGGTTAATAGAAAACAAATAACTGTCAACACAAGTTTCCTACCTATTTCCTTTCCTTTGGCCAATACAAGTTTTTATGATTAAGTTATTGAATGTACAAATTTTTTTAGGTGAAGTTATTGTAAAAGAGTTAGAATTAATCCTAAATCGTTCAAGATCGACTCCAATATTTTCTCAAATGGATCCTAAAATTTTAAGTTCAATACTAACAGTCACATGTTTGTGGTAAATTCAGCCTAAACTATTGTAGCCGAATCTATTTATCTAGGGTAGGTAATAGCTCTCACAAGGTCAACCCAATTTGAAGAAAACAAACACAAACCCCACCACTAGTAGTATAATATATAAAAGCCACTGTCAGGACTAGTTTTCTACCTATTTCCTTTCCTAAAACCAACGCTAGTTTAACAAGGAGTACAGTCTATTCTCTTAGGGCTCGTTTGCTTCGAGTATTAATTTTGGGTGGTATTAGACATTATTTTCATTCCACTCCTATCCAATAGTATATTATACCCGGTCTTAAACTATAATCTCATCCTTCCCCTTGTTTGTGTATCACAAATATTATCTATGTAATACCTATTTAAAAAAGTCAACAATTGCGGCTGGGGTGTAAAAATACAATTTTATCCTTATAAATCAAAGTCAACAATTGCGGCTGGCTTTGTAGTTGAGGGCATTTGAGTCTTTTACCACTTTAATACCTCCTTCCAACATTTTATACCACCTGATTGGTGGGATTCAATAGCACCATGTAGAAGGCATTAACGGCACTGTTCATAGCGGGTCGGTATTGCAACCCGCAAATTAATACCGACCGAAAAATGACAAACAAACAAGGTATAAAGTGGACCCCACGTACTATTTTCCTTAATACCACCCTTTGTACCAGCCTTATACCTGAAGCAAACATGCCCTTATTTGTGATGGCATTGCTGAGTTTTTGACTTGATAAAAAAATAAATAAAAATAGAAAAAGACTCCTACAAGTCTTGTCCACTAGCCAGAGTTGTCCTTAGTGAGCCAGTTAAATAAAAATATTTGGGTTGCCATCTTCCTATGATCATTATGTACATAAGTACTCTTTATTGGAAAAGTATTGTATTTAGATACATATTGACATTTTTAAAAATTTTTCTTTTACTAAAATATTATTTTGCATAATTCTTGGACTGTTTAGTTTGACAATCCTTTTTTTTTTTGTGGGATTTATTTTATTATATTAAGAGTTTCCTATTTTAATAGATCAGCTTATTTGAATTTTAAACGTAAAACATAATATTATACTTCAACGACTGGTGTAAATATTCAGCTTTTGATTTTCTTTTTCTACGTCAACGGTTGATGTTCTTCTTCTATAAAAAATAGTTCAATTTCGGCTTTGTTTTTTCTGCATCAACGTTGCTTTGTTTGTTCTATATCAACGTCTGCGTTATTTTTTCTACATCAACATTTGTTGTTGATTGTCTTCTTGAACATATATCTTCTACTTCGCTTTAGGTTTGGGTATATATGTTTTGATGTTAATGTAATAACTAGCATTCTTTCAAAATTGATAGTGTATAATGTCAAGATCCTTCTTTCGAAATTGCTTCGTGTAATGTCATTGTGACCATCTATATCTTTTCTTGAACACACTCTTCTTACCATGCTTCAATGTACAACCAACTCGTTTTTAATGTCACATTGTGATGTCACAATGTAGCAAACATAACATTTATTCTAGTGGATGAATCAAAAAATGTAATTGTACATTTATCTATCATAATGTGACAAATACAGTATTGTCCTTTGTATTGTTACACTGCAATGTAACACTGTCATTTCTTAAAAGGACTATGTGTTGTTACATAGACAAAAGATTTTTTTGTCTTCACCATTTTTGATTGTTTTGTGTTTTTGATTTGGTTGAAATTTCATAGATTTTATATCATTTTTTTGTGGCAGATTTTATTTAAATTTCAAAACCAAGGTTTTTAGTGATATATTAGTTGCTTGTTAGTATTACTTTGTGGGTATTTTTGTTATTTATAAAAATAAGGGACTTATGTACAATTTTTTTTTACTAAATACTTTTACACAATTAAGTGTTATATTAGATACTGGCTTTTAAAAAACCCAAATCTAAACCCAATCAAAAATAAATTTGAATAGTTTGGGCTCATGAACTCAACTCATAATATTAAAAATACACCAAAATAATTTTTTTTTTAAAAGGAAAAGCTAAGGGTTAAAAAAAATTTTCAACTGGTCAATCAAAACACACAACTTATTTGTAAACATTCTCTCTCTTTCTCTCTCTTTCTCTCTCTCTCTCTCTTGTGTGTCCAAAACACAAATTAAAAAATCTTAACATATATCTCATATCTCTCTGTAACGCCCTCTCTCTTATTCACTTTCTAGTAAGCACAAATCTTTTTTCGTGTGTTACATTTTTTTAATTTCTGTTATGAAAATATATCAAAATATTTTAGGTTTTTTATTAAACTTGAAAAATTAAAATAAGTAAATCATGACTGTTTAAAATTAAAAGAATTCTTTTAAAATTAAAATTGATAAAATATTCCGTAAGATTGATTATCACAAAAAAAATTAGGTAAATTAGTGATACTATCAATATAAAAAGATATAGTATCGAAACTTAAACATAAAAAATAATCATACTTTTAATCTAAAAAAAAGAATAAATTTTGAATAAAAAATTATTAATATTAAAAATAAAAATCTCATTTTTAATTGTCGCTTTAGGCCTCAAATAGTATTGGGCGTCCCATATAAATAAGATGGGGCTATTCCCATCCCTTAAATATCATTTCTGACGCCATTTAATCCTCTTACTTCAAACTACTAAATTTACCCCATCTATATCCACCTCATTAGTTATTAAACTCACCGCCCCTCTTACTATAAAGTGTTACAACTAACACTTAACTCCCCATCACAACATAAAATTATATTTTGACACCTATTCTCATTAACATCACCCTAATACAGTTTGGTTTATTGTTTTGACACCTATTCTCATTAACATCACCCTAATACAGTTTGGTTTATTGTTACTGCCATTTTATTTAGCCCACGTTTTATTCTTTGTCATGGTCAAAACTAACTGTCAGGTAACCACCTCAATTCACGGCCCCGATTTAATGCAACATTAATATTATTTTTTTTTATAGCCAAATTTTCTTATATTTAATCAGTAGCTAAATCAAGTAATTATATATTACCCCTATTATATTATTTTTGATATGGGGCATTACACACAGAGAGCGGAGAGAGAGAGAGAGAGTATATCTATGCAAAAAAAAAAAAATAGCAGAGACCGAGAGAATTGCCGAACAAAACAACAGAGATCTCAAATACATTATGTACGGTTTTGCCCCTATATAAAGTCGTCTTTTTGAAACTGGGAAGGGGGGATATGAGGTGTAATTGGATCCATAATTTAAAGTATTGAGTTTAGCAATAGAGAGATCTGGTACGTAAGCAAGGTACAATGCAGAGCCCAAAATGAGAGTTGGGGACAAATGTATTTCTTAATTTTCTTCTATGTTTATGTTCTATTCTCTTTATACGGGATACAAAAAAAATTGAGAGAAAAATATTTTTACATATAAAAATTTAAATTTCGTGTATCGCACGGGTCGAATACTACTACTTTTATAAAATAACCATTTTATGTTTTCATTTCATAGGACAACAGGTTGTGATGTGATCATTTAGCATATTTTAATCTGAGAAATTCATTGACTAAACCATTCATCTAGGGTAGGCATTGGGTGTCCCTCACAGAATCAACCCAATCTGAACTCACGACACACAAACCCCAACAGCTCTATTCTAAAAAGTAAAAGCCATTGCCTAGAGAAGTTTCATACCTATTTCCTTCCCTGCAGCCAATGCAAATTTAATAGGGATTATAGGAAAAGGTAAGAAGATATCATGTGTAAAGTCAATTATTTCCATTATAAAAACCTAAAATCGATTAGAGAAATGTATGCGATATCCACGCATAAATCTCTATGAAGATGTTATAGGCGCGTTGGGGTTTGTTTTGGACACATTAGATGTCATTTTTTATATATTATTTTAAAAATATTATATGATTGCATGTGTAGTGAGTTTTTGCCATTTGATTGCATGTTTAGTGATTTTTATGGGTTGACTCAATCCGAGTTAAATCAAGAAGAAACAAATCAGAACCTCTTCGTAAGTCATCCTCTAATTCTAGAATTAATTGACATTTCTTGTGTTTTTTCACACCCAGTTTTTACCAATTTTGAATCACAATTACAGCCTAAAATATTGTCAAACCCTTCAATTCAAGGGCAATACCAAAAATTACCACGTTTTAGGGTCAAAATACAACTTTTTGAGATTAAGTTATTGAATATACAAATTTTTTAGGTTAAGTTATTGTAAAAGAGTTAGAATTAATCCTAAATCGTTCAAGATTGACTCCAATATTGTTTCGGATAGATCCTAAAATTTTAGGTTCAATACCAACAATCACGTATTTGTGGTAAATTCAGCCTAAACTATTATCTAGGGTAGGCAATGGATTCCCCTCACAAAGTCAACCCAATTTGAAGAAAACAAACACAAACCCCACCACTAGTAGTATAATATAAAAATCACTGTCAAGACAAGGTTCCTACCTATTTCCTTTCCTATAACCAATGCTAGTTTCATAAGGAGTATAGTCTATTCTCCTATTTGGGATGAAATTGCTGAGTTTTTGACTTGATAAAAAAAAAAAAAAAATAGAAAAAGACTCCTACAAGTCTTGTCCACTAGCCAGAGTTGTCCTTAGTGAGCCAGTGAAATAAAAATATTTGGGTTGCCATCTTCCTATGATCATTATGGGTTTCGAAGAGAAAAGATGTAATGAAAAAAGGAGTATGAGTCCACTTACTAAATTTTTTTTATCAAAATTGCTTATTAAATTACTGTAAACTACAGGATTACTGGGTCTCATATAGTTTTTTCAATGAGACACACTGATTAAATAATTATAAACTGTTTCAATGGCAAAGAAAAGTTGACTCCATAAGCAGATCAAAGTTCAATTCAATATTGGTTTCGATCAACATCATACTATTGGTTTAGAGAGAGAGAGATCTTGTATGCAAGTCTCTAATTGAAGAACTGAACAATGCTCTGGACATTGCATGCCACTCTAATCAATTCCTCCTTCACGAAGCCTTTGGGAGACAGAAACACAACACCTAAACATAATTCTAGAAGTTGACCAAAAAAGAAATAATTAATTCTAGTAGTATTTTTTTTTTAAAAAAAACAAAGACATCTGACAACCAAGCAATAAATGAAAAATGCAGTCCGGGGATCTTCCTCTTGAAAGTGCAGTGAATAGAGAAAAGATAAAGAGAAAAATATTTTGAGATATGAAAAATAAATTCCATGCATCACACGTGTCGGTATTGGTACTACTTTTATAAACTAATCTTTTTATATTTCATCAAACAACAAGTAATGATGTGACCAATTGACGGTTTTTAATAAGGAAAAATCACTTACCGAATCTATTTATCTAGGATAAGTAATAAGTACCGAATTCATATCCACCTCATTAGTTATTAAACTCACCGCCCCTCTAACTATAAAGTGTTACAACTAACACTTAACTCCCCATCGCAACATAAAATTATATTTTGATACCTATTCTCATTAACATCACCCTAATACAGTTTGGTTTATTATTACTGCCATTTTATTTAGCCCACGTTTTATTCTTTATCATGGTCAAAACTAACTGTCAGGTAACCACCTCAATTCACGGCCCCGATTTAATGCAACATTAATATTATTTTTTTTATAGCCAAATTTTCTTATATTTAATCAGTAGCTAAATCAAGTAATTATATATTACCCCTATTCTATTATTTTTGATACGGGGTATTACACACAGAGAGCGGAGAGAGAGAGAGAGAGAGAGAGAGAGAGAGAGAGTATATCTATGCAAAAAAAAAAAAAAAATAGCAGAGACAGAGAGAATAGCCGAATAAAACAACAGAGATCTCAAATACATTATGTACAGTTTTGCCCCTATATAAGGTCGTCTTTTCTGAAACCCTGGGGGAAGGGGGTATATGAGGTGTAATTGGTGTAAGAATTAATGTGGCCCACATGATTTGACACATGTGATTTTACTGATTATTATCAAACAATTAATTTGGGTTAGATAATGATAAGGTTACCAATCATAATCTAACTGGTATAACTAATGGTTTCTGATTGGTCAATGAGAAGAAGTGATTTCTTGATGTTCTACTTTGATGGGAAGTAAAGTTTATATTGAACTAGGGAACCGGTCCTCTCTCTACCTATAAATATACACATGCCCCATCGAATTGTGTATCGTAAGAATAAAGGTCAGGAGAGAAAAACCGATTTCCGGGCTACACCAAATGATGGTTCAATTATTGTTCAAGTAATTCAAGGTTTGCAATAATGGTTTCAAGTATGTATATTATGATGTTTTAATTCCGCAATATGAGTATGTGAAAATCATAATTGTTCTAGATCTTGGAATTATGGTTTGATTGATTTTTTGTGATCAAATAAAGTTTACAATTGGATCCATAATTTAAAGTATTGAGTTTAACAATAGAGAGATCTAGTACGTAAGCAAGGCCTTACGATCTATATGGTACAATGCTAAATATAATTTGGTACAATGCAGAGCCCAAAATGAGAGTTGGGACAAATATATTTCTTATTTTTCTTCTATGTTTGTGTTCTATTCTCTTTATACGGGATACAAAAAAAATTGAGAGAAAAATATTTTTACATATAAAAATTTAAATTTCGTGTATTGCACGGGTCGGATACTACTACTTTTATAAACTAATCATTTCATGTTTTCATTTCATAGGACAACAGGTTGTGATGTGATCATTTAGCATATTTTAATCTGAGAAATTCATTGACTAAACCATTCATCTAGGGTAGGCATTGGGTGTCCCTCACAGAATCAACCCAATCTGAACTCACGACACACAAACCCCAACAGCTCTATTCTAAAAAGTAAAAGCCATTGCCTAGAGAAGTTTCATACCTATTTCCTTCCCTGCAGCCAATGCAAATTTAATAGGGATTATAGGAAAAGGTAAGAAGATATCATGTGTAAAGTCAATTATTTCCATTATAAAAACCTAAAATCGATTAGAGAAATGTATGCGATATCCACGCATAAATCCCTATGAAGATGTTATAGGCGCGTTGGGGTTTCTTTTGGACACATTAGATGTCATTTTTTATATATTATTTTAAAAATATTATATGATTGCATGTGTAGTGAGTTTTTGCCATTTGATTGCATGTTTAGTGATTTTTATGGATTGACTCAATCCGAGTTAATTCAAGAAGAAACAAATCAGAACCTCTTCGTAAGTCATCCTATAATTCTAGAATTAATTGACATTTCTTATTTATTCTCACACCCAGTTTCTACCAATTTTGAATCACAATTTGAGCCTAAAATATAGTCAAACCCTTCAATTCAAGGGCAATAACAAAAATTACAATGTTTTGGGGTCAGAATACAAGTTTTTGAGATTAAGTTATTGAATGTACGAATTTTTTAGATTAAGTTATTGTAAAAGAGTTAGGAGTTGATCCTAAATCGTTCAAGATTGACTCCAATATTGTTTCAGATGGATCCTAAAATCTTACGTTCAATACCAACAATCACATATTTGTGGTAAATGGATGCCCCTCACAATTTGAAGAAAGCAAACACAATGCTATTTCCTTTCCTATAACCAATGCTAGTTTAATAAGGAGTATAGTCTATTCTCCTATTTTTGATGGCATTGCTGAGTTTTTGACTTGATAAAATAACAAAATAAAAATGGAAAAAGACTCCTACAAGTCTTGCCCACTAGCCAGAGTTGTCCTTAGTGAGCCAGTTAAATAAAAATATTTGGGTTGCCATCTTCCTATGATCATTATGCTAAGAGTAAGGTTTCGAAGAGAAAAGATGTAATGAAAAAAGGAGCATGGGTACCCTTACTAAAAAAGTTTATCAAAATTGTTTATAAATCACTGTAAATTACAAGATTAATGGGTCTCATAAGATTTTTTCAATGAGACCCACTGATCAAATAATTGTAAACTGTTTCGATGGCAACGAAAAATTGACTCCATATGCAGCACAAAGTTCAATTCAGTATTGGTTTCAATCAGCATCATACTATTGGTTGAGAGAGAGAGAGAGAGAGAGAGAGAGAGAGAGAGATATTGTATGCAAGTCTCTAAATGAAGAACTGAACAATGCTAAGGACATTGCATGCCACTCTAATCAATTCCTCCTTCACGAAGCCTTTTGGAGACGGAAACACAACACCTAAACATAATTCTAGAAGTTGACCAAAAAAAAAAAACTTAATTCTAGAAGTATTTTTAAAATAAAAAAAACAAAAACATCTGACAACCAAGCAATAAGTCTCGGGTTCAAGTCTGGGGATCTTCCTCTTCAAAGTGCAGTGAATAGAGAAAAGATAAAGAGAAAAATATTTTGAGATATGAAAAATAAATTCCATGCATCACACGTGTCGGTATTGGTACTACTTTTATAAACTAATCCTTTTATATTTCATTTTATCAGACAAGAAGTAACGATTTCACCAATTGACGGTTTTTAATATCAAAAAATCACTTACCGAATCCATTTATTTAGGATAGGTAATAAGTGCCTTTCACTTAAGGGTCCGTTTGTTTAGCAAGACAATGCTAGAAAATGCAAGAAAGAGAAAATTTTAAAATTTTACATGTGTTTGTTTAGCATGAAATAGAAAATGATAGAAAAAATAATTTTCTTCCATGCTTAGATTTTCTCACATCTAACTAACTTTTTTTTCTTGCAAAAAACACAAGAAAAAGCAAGAAAGTTGTGTTCAATAACCTAACTTCCCATTTTACCCTTATTTTTCTTAAAATATTCAATTAGTTATTAATTTTTTAAAAAAATGTACAAATTAGACTAACCATATAATTTGATATACAGATCAGGATTCGAGTCAATTCTTGTCCCTGATTTAGGTTAGAAGCAAATTTTAAAAAAATTTGAATAATAAAAAATATTTTTTTCTTCTTTAAACCGAGTTAAAATAATTAAGGATAATTTAGACAATTAAAAAAAATTTCTTCTAACTTTCCTTTTCTTTTAAACAATGAAATGAAATTGTTTTAAAATTTTCTTAGAAGTTTTTCATGCTAACCAAATGCATACATGAAAATATATTTTCTTTTACTTTCTTTTCTTACATGAAAATATATAAATCTATTTTCTTTAACAAACGTAGTGTTATAAGCTTGGTGAGCTGAATTTTAACTTGAAAAAAAATAAAGGATCATAAATTAATTTGCAATGCAAAATAATTTATGTGAAAGCAACAGAGAGATAAATTATTGTCAATTTCATGTTCTGTAGCCATATGGGTAGAGCCACTTTTGAATAATCATACATAAGGGTAATTCAGACAATTAAATAAAATTTCTTGTAACTTTCTTATTTTCCAAACTACAGAATGAAATTTTCTTAAAACTTTCTTACAAAATTTTCATCATAATCTAACAGTTCCAGTTATAATAATGCTATTGGACCATGTCATTACCATATTATTAGGTTAGTAAAATTAGATCAATTTTCTTCTTTTTTTTTAAGCCGTAAGCATTACTTCTCACATTAGAAATCCAATCTGAACGCAAGACACACAATCCCCACTTCTAGTCTAACAAGTAAAAGGCACAATCAAAGGCAAGTGATGACATTTAAAATAATCTTTTATAGAATCGATCCTAATATTTACGAATAAATCACAGCTTTTGTAAGTTATAAATTGACATCATTGAATGATAACTTTATAGGCATGAAATTGTTAATGCACTACATCTTTTCTACCTCAGTCTTACCTTATCAATTAGCTCAACCAGAGGTATTCACTTGATCTTTCAGAGAAATTGCTTGGATTCTTCTCTTACGACACTTCAGACGGTATTAAAGCTATGACACTCAAGACATCATGTGTGTTTGGCTGATCAAAACCTGCTCAATGGGAAGTGAAGTGAAAATGTACAAAGGAAAAACGTAAGAAGAGATCATGGAGAAGTATGCATAAAAATAAGCAAACATAGCATGCAGGGAATAGGAATAATACAAATCCAAAGTTCAGAGAAAAAAAAAGGGGCAATCTCATTTTGAACTCTGTAAGATGTAAGTTTTCTCATTTTACACTCTCAAAAATTAAAGAATATTGCTTTGCTCCAGCGGACTTGATAAAAAAATAAACAAAAATAGAAAATGTCTACTTCACATGTTGTCCACTAACCAGAGTTGTCCTTAGTGAGCCAATTAAATAAAAATATTTGTGCTGTCATCTTCCATGAACATTACGCTATGATCATTATGTTAAGAGCGGGGTTTTGAATTAATAAATGTAGTAAAAAATGGAGTACGGATACCCATATTAAAAAAGTTTATCAAATTACAACCATTGATTTCACTGTAGGTCCCAACATTTATTAGGACCCACTACTATTCAATGGTTGAGATTATCAAGTCTATTTTTTAAGTCTAGTTTTTAAGTCCATCTAGCATTACTCATATTAAATTAGTGGGTCTTATAAATTTACTTCAATTAGATCTATTGATCCAATAATTGACATGAATTTGACAATCAAATTTAGTACATTTTTTTGATACACACATTCTTACCCGAAAAAATATACACAATTTTTGTTTTGAACTTGAATCTCAACCTTCTCATACAAAATAGCAAAGCATCACCTAATTTTCATACTACTCGAGAGGTTTCTTCTTTCAAATCCTATTTCATTTCTACAAGTTTAACCTTCCAGCTTTCTTCAATATTTAGGAAATTTCTACAACAAAATTGAATTACAAAATATCTAAAGCTTCTATTAGTTGTAACAATGACCAATCTTTTTTGCATTCTTACAAATACAACAATCAAGTTTATAGTTCAATATATTGAAGGTTGGATCAAGTCCCATTATGATGGTGTTTTCAATCCGAAAAGAGGGTAGTAGCAGATCAACAAATGGGCTAGGGGACCCTAGGTCATGCTCAAAACTTTTCCAAAATTATAAATATGTTGAACATGATAGGTAATGAGTTAAAAGAGGTTAACACATGTGTTTATACTAGTGTACTCGAAGGGATGAGTAAGATAAAAGGATGGGATGAAAGAACTCAAGCTGCCTACTAAATGCCATGGCCAACCAGTGGCCAAAAGGTTTCTTTGGTAGGTGGAGAAGGTAAATACTTTCATACTAGCTAAGGTGTCTGTCATAGACTAGGTTCTTGTGTGTACTGTTTGTGATGAAGGTATTTATAGCGCAGTACTCAGCTAGGTGAGATCGCCCCATGGGTTGTCCGCACCTACTTTTGTACAAGAGTTAGCTTTGTATTGACAGTAGTGCCTACTTGCAACTGCCTCAATTGCAGCGATATTGGTGGCCACTTACTGTGGGCCATGTGTTCGCAACATTAATTAGGCAGTGTGATGTTTCCTCGGATACAGCGTAGACTCGACCATTGAGGAAGGGTGCAACCTTTGAGGTAAGAGGGAATACCAGAGGCAATGGGTCGCACTAGCCACCGTGGGAACATGGCCGCGGGAGGGCCATGCTAGTGATGCCCCTAGTGTACGTGTATCCAGGGTCCTCCCTGATAGGATTATATATTAAAAGTTTACTTTTTGTAGTTAAACTCATTTTATTAATTAATATAAATTTGATTTTTTCATTTCATTAAGAATCTATGAGGGAAAAATATTTGCATTATATTTGATATATAATATGCATGTGTGTCTTATATTTTACATTATAGATAACCAGGTGTGTAGAGTTCGACTTATGCACAGAAGACCAGATTATCGGATCCTTGTATAATATGAGTATAGGTTCACAATATTAGATGGAATTGGACACACCATCAGTATGATTGTAGTATAATATTATAGCATAGTCTGTCTTGATTGTAAGAGACTGTTTGATGTCTTGGATTATTACACTAGTACACTTTGTGTGTTGAATAGACCCATGTTGAGGTTATCTTTTACTGATTAAATAAGATAATAAATACCTAATGATTATTATGATTGCTTATGCTCTTAACCTCGAGATATTTAATTGCCACGTGCATATAATGATTATCACTTTAATTCATCAAAGAGTGAGATTCATATTGAGTCAATAAGCTCGGTGAATTGGGAGACGATATTATTTGTATGGTGAAAATTAATTATTAATGGAAACCACGTCCTAATATTGAAATGAGTTAATGATGTTCTCTTGAGGAAACTCATAAGTTTTGTTTATGTCAAACCCTGTAGGTAGATTTAATTATCCGATATGACAAATAAGTTGAGTGATAAGATCTCAAGGAATAAAAGAAGTCAATTAAATATAATTATTAGTAATTTATTTAATTGATGGACATCTATAATCTTAAACTTGGAGAGATTATTGAGCATATAATAATATAGTAAATTGAGCATATAATAATTTACTCACCAATCCACATGCCCCATCATCCCATATGTTGATTTGGATCATTAACACATGTTACCTTAGTAGTCCCTCCAAATCCTTGTCAAGCATTACCCAGTGGGCAGTGAGCCCTACTATAGGAGGCTTACTCGAGCAGACTAAATCTTAAATTAGATGGTACAATTGAGTGCTTTAAGGCTCGATTAGTCGCCAAATGATATACCCAGATAGAAGGTCTCGACTACCATGAAACTTTCTCTCCGGTTGCAATACTTAAAACTGTCCGATATTTGCTTGCCGTCGCAGCAATAAAAAATTGGTTCCTTCACTAATTGGATGTAAATAATGCATTTCTCCATGGTGATTTAGATGAGGAAGTTTACATGAAGATTCCTCCTGGATTTGTAAAGAGCGGGATAATCGTGTTTGTCATCTAAACAAATCACTTTATGGTCTCAAACAAGCATCACACAATTGGTTTTTCAAGTTTTCTAAAGCTCTTCAAGAGGCTAGTTTCACACAATCTAAAGCAGATTATTCTTTGTTCACATCTTAGGATAAAAATAATTTTACTGCCATGTTGGTCTATGTCGACGATATTATTTTGACTGGCAATAGTCTTTTTGTAATATCTCAACTCAAGTTCTTTCTCCAACCCAAATTAAAGTTTTGGGTACTTTGAAATATTTTCTTGGCATTGAAGTTGCTCGTTTCAACAGAGATATAATTTTATCTCAAAGAAACTATGCACTTGAAATTCTCATGGATATGGGTTTACTTGGGACTCGAACTTCTGACTTTCAAATGGAGCAAAATATTAAGCTCAATTCTTTTGATGGAGAGCTTTCAGATGATCCTTCTCAATATAGACGGTTGATTGATCGCCTCATTTACTTAACTATTACACGACTTGATATTGTGTACTCGTCTATATCCTAAGCAGTTTATTAATCAACCTCGTCAACCTCATTTGCAAGCTGCTTTGCAAGTCCTACATTACTTGAAATCGTCATCGGGACAAGGCATTCTCTTGTCATCGACTAGCTCATTAAGACTTCATGCTTATTGTGATTCAGACTGGGCTAGTTGCCCCATGACACATCGTTCAACTACTGGGTATTTTTTTTTTGTGGACATAGTCTTATTGCTTGGAAAACCAAGAAACAAACAACCGTATCGCACTCATCCGCAGAGGCTGAATATCATTCTATGGCATCAGCTAGTTGTGAAGTAACATGGTTGAACTATCTCCTACTTGATTTACGTGTGCCACTTTTGGATCCTGTTCCTTTATACTGTGACAACCAAGCTGCTTTGCACATAGCCTCTAATCTCATCTTTCATGAGTAAACAAAACATATCGAGTTGGGTTGTCATCTTGTGCGTGAAAAGATTCAATCTAGCTTACTTAAGCCTGCCCACATCCCTTCAATCCACTAGATTTTCGATATATTTACCAAACCTTTGGGTCTCACTACTTTCACCCAATTATGTTGCAAGTTGGGCATTTACAACATTCATGCTCCAACTTGTGGGGGAGTCTTGGAATCCACCATATCATATTTAACATGCACAACTAATTTATCTCTATGTTGCTTATTTGTTTCCTTTGTTCACGTGGTCAAATGTATAGCACTAACATCTAGTAGTTTCCTTTTTCTGAAGTAATTCTATGTGTCCCAATTATTAAGGGATCTAACCTCCAATTCTATAGCAATCAATCCCTAGATTTATGAGATTAGATTTATTTACTGTATTGTACATATTTATATTTATAATATAAAACAGAGTAAACTTCAATAAGTCCATCTGACGGTCTTAAATACACTCATCCAATGGCCACCAACATTCCTCTCAAAATCATTCATATTGCACCGTACCTGAAGGCACAAGCTACCCAGTTCAATGAATAAAATAAAAAAAAATTCAGCCACTCTTCACAGCATGTAATTAGTTGATAGGCCATGAACATGACAACAATGCAACAAGGATGTAATACATAAAGACAGCAGGAAGAGATGTTAACATCTTTGGAACTCCAAGACAAAATAAAATAGAAATGTAGAAATTAATTACGTTGGGAACTATGACGTTTTCACTCTTTACTGGTGATCTCATTTGTTTAGGATTCCTTAATAGTTGAACCTTGATTGTATCATTGGCTTTAGATTCCTTT
The DNA here is from genome assembly GCA_951799425.1 of Ilex aquifolium. Classification (NCBI taxonomy): domain Eukaryota; kingdom Viridiplantae; phylum Streptophyta; class Magnoliopsida; order Aquifoliales; family Aquifoliaceae; genus Ilex; species Ilex aquifolium. Next base: position 33,557,594 of record OX637395.1, on the reverse strand, counting down.
ATAGTTGGAAGCCTTCATTCCTTTGTTATGACAACTGTGCGTGATGATTCTCGCACAATAAATGAATTGACAGATCTCTCTCTTGGTGAATTCGAATTTACCTGGAAATACGAAGGTCCCGCAGCAAGTATGAGTTGAGAGATAGTGACGAAACTCCTTAAGAACGATCAAATCGCTGGTGAGTGATCAAAATAGGTCCTGTAACTCAAAACGAAAGGTTAGAATGGCGCCAGAGTATTTTCTGGCGTAACCCCTCCAACGATCAAGTGAGTACGTGAGAGAGAGGTAGGAAAACACTGTTCTATTTCTTGGGCGAGAATTTGCGTGTGTACATTTGTTTCAATTTTGTGAGAGCTATTTATACCTCTATGGAACTAATCATTGTAGAAAGGTGGGTCCCCTGGAAGGAAGACTACTTATTGGTCTATATAGAAGGCGACCTATAACGTACAATTCTTGGGCAGAGTGCCTTTCTTTTCACGTGGAAAGAAGTTTCTGCATTTAATGCTTGGATCCCCGAACATTTAATGCTCGCCTTTTGAGATTCACTGAGCAATAAATGTGTCCCATCCTTTTTAAAGATCATTTAATATTTCCTTGTGGCCCCTACGCACGCGCAAGGGTACTTTTGTCCATTGCCTCCCAATTCTGTGCTTTGCACATTGTGCATTACTATTATTGGTCACTGACTTGCTTCTTCTGCCATTCTGATTGCCTTGGGAAGGGAAATCAATGACTAATAACCAACTCTGCTTCCAAGTCACGATAACCGTCAAAACTGCTATTCATACTTTGCTGCGCGTGGAGGACATGGCGTCAAGGTGACGTGTCTAGTGGAAGCCCCATGGACATACGCCGAGGACACATGTTGAACGAATGGGGCCCTGAGGGCCTTCAGAGCCGATGACACGTGTCACTCACAGGGGGATCTGAGAGGACACATGCTGAGGACACGCGTCAATGCATAAGGTGTCTGGGGGTACTGTTGAGCCGAGGACACGTGTCACTCACAGGGGAGCTCCGAGGGATACAGTTGTGCCGAGGACACGTTGCTCACAAGGGGATCCGAGGGGACTCACGCCAAGGACATGTGTCAATCATGGTGGGCCCATGTTTCTCAAGCCGAGGACACGTGCTGACTCCCTGTCAATTCTCAGAAATGTCCAATCAATTGCCCCCCAGCCCTTGATCTTTGTAAGACGAGGGTGACGTGGTGTGGGAAGATGAAAGGGTTTGAATCCTGCTTCCATGTGTACCCATTTTCCCTCATTTGGGGATCGTGCCCCATTTAATGCGCCTTTCTCATTCATCTCGTGTAATCATGGCCTTGGGCCTTATTTAGATAGAGGCTCTGCCTCTTTCTTCCACTTTTTCCAACCCTGCAATTCAAAGATCCTTTCACCGAAGTTCCACCGACGCAGGTTTTCCTCGCTTGAAAGCCATCAATTTCTCAGAATCCACGAGAGAATGAAGCCACCAACCTCTCCTACATATCATAGTCGTGCTCATTGGTGAGTAACTATTCCTTTTCATTATGTTATTTCTTTGTGACCATTTTCCCTCTGTTCCGTCTCTTTTATGTCCTAGCAACACCATTCTTGACCCTCTGGCCCCATTCTTCTTCTTTTTACCCTCATAATAGTGACCTTTAGGCCCCTCATCTCTAGGAACCCTTCCTTTTTGAGTCATTTCCTTTGTTTACACCATACCGAGACGTCGTCAAAATATGAACGTCGGGGCTGATGAGGCTGGTACCTCTGAGAAAATATACGGTCATGGGCAGTCAACAAATAACTAATTTTAAGACCCACTACTCCATCCCTGTCGGGGTTGTAGTCGCTATAAATGAGTTCATTCTTGGACTCCGCAGTGTTGATGCCGGTACCGAGGCAGCCATGCCATTTACACTAAGACCATTATGGAGGGTGGTATCAGATTCCCCTTTCACCCCCTTCTTCTTCACTTCCTGTCCCAGTTTCATCTCTTTTTGATTCAGTGTTGCTTGAACACTTTTAGGATAATCATGAGGGTGGTCGCCTTAAATGAGCGTCTACGAGTGAACCTCGGCTTGGAGGAGATCTTGTTTTGCTACGCCTTAGTGAGGGTGATGCCTTAGCAGAAATTCTATCTCAAGGGCCGAGACCTAGCCATGTATCTTGTGACACACCTTCCAAACTTAGACAAGGGGTACAAGGACGACTATCTGGTCTTCAGTGGTCAATGGGAGAGAGGATTCAGCCATGAGTACGCCGATTTGTGGTGTCCTAAACAATGGCGTACAACGAGTACGTCAGCTTCTCTCTCTCTTTTCGGCTTACATCACCTCGGCCAGTGTTAACTTGTCTTCTAACCATCCTTTTGTTACTCTTTGCAGGATTCGTCGACGCTGAGTCTGCTCCTCCACCTGGGCACATTTTCAACGTCGCAGATATCATCACAGTCTGGCGATACTTAGGCAACGGGTTCGGCCAAGCTGCGCGCGTGTTGCTTGACTATACCCCAGGGTACAAAAGATTCTCCCAGACTCCCCATCTATTTGATCCTTCAAGGTGGTCTGCGTTATCTGACGAAAACTTGGAAGAGGATCTCGACATAGCAACTAAAGCTGAGGTAGAGGCTGCCTAAGACACCATCGTCGACACTGAAGAAGTCAGGGATCCATCCATCACCATAGACGACGAAGAAAAAACTTTAGGAAGAGAAGTTTGGCTAGACTTCAACACCCAGCAAAACCTTATAGAAGAAGACGCTTTCGAAGTAGCCATGTCCAATCTACCTCGCTTCTCCCTCAGCTTGATCAAAGAGAGAGCCACTCTTGCTGTCGGGTGGGGACGCTACTCGGGTTCTGGGACCACCCATCCTAACCAGGAACAGACTTATCCTTTTGGGATACCAATCCTGAGGGCGATGCCTCCAACGCCCCTCACTAATAATGACAGTGTTGCCCTGACTCCACCAGGACGCAGTCGATTCCATGACAAGGACCCTCTAATTGAGGAAAGAGGAATAAAGTAAAGGCATGATGGTGCTGGCTGTGACAGGGGCATTCCTACGCCAACATCTAGGTCTACACCAAACACCAACCCCAATGCTATTGAGGAATGGCGTGGTACTGCTCGAGATCATGATAATTAGCCGATTCGGGTGATTGAATCCATCGTTGCCTCTCCTCACGTTGCATACGCCGTGAGTGAGGCACTCCATTTTGATGCCGACATTGTGGTTCATTGGGGGCATTGAAGCAATCATTTGTTCTACTCCCTCATCCAAGACTCATTGGTGGTAAGACTTCAACACTTGTGAATTTTTCTTCTTTCTTGCTTTAGCGTCTTCCTTGGCGTAACTTTTCTTTCCTTCATCTTCTAGGCGGCTCAGAAGGTATCTGTCATTGCTAAGCACTTCCATGCCCATCGGGAGAAGGTCTAGGAGTGTGAGAGACTCCAAACCGACCTTGAGAAGGCCCGTCTCGCCATGGCTAAGGAGGAGGTGGCTATTAGGGACAAGACCCTTTCTACTCAAGGAGCCCAGATAGCCGAGCTCTTCAAAGAGATCCAAGCTGCCAAGGGGGAAGCTGATAAGGTTAAGGCTTCGCTCGCCGACGTCAAGAAAAGGATGACTGAGATGGTGAAGTAGGTTTCTCTAGCCGAGGCGAGGGTAGCGGAGTCAGAACAAACTTGTGCCTCCCTCACTCAAGAATTGGACAAGTTGAGGGCTTAGTTGGAGGCCCAAATGCTGTTGGAGGAAGAGATTGTCAATCGGTGCACTGATGAAATTCTGATGGCCTTCGAAGAGAATAAGAGGGAGCACTTCAAGATTGGATGAGACGAGGCACTTCAGGCTGCTGGGGTCCCTGTCAAGTCCCCACTCTTCAAGGAGTACGAGTACATTCCCTCCGAGGTGATGGAGTATACTACCGCCGAGGTTTCAGGTGAAGATGTTGCTACACTTCAAGTTCCAAATCAAACTCCACCAACAGAGAACGTGGATCCAACTTTCGGCCCTCAAAGTGACACTACCCCACTGCCTGAGGCTGCCACTGCCACTACTACTGCTTCTACTCCTACTCCTGCCGATGCTACACCTGTAGCTTTCGTCGACGCCACTCCTACTGTCCCTCTAGGTGAGGCCCTTCCTGCTCGAGCCGATACTGCTGTGCCCACTCCTCGTAGTGTTGACTATCTCTGCCAGTATTGATGAGCTTTTCGACGACATTGGAGGTGGCATCGACGGCGAGGTTACTGGGCCTCCTTAGAGTAGTTTTTTCTTTTCTTTCCTTTTATTTTTCTGATTCCTATTCCTGTAGCCTGAGGGACGTAAAGCCATCCTTTTTTGCAATACAAGATCGCCTTTCTTTTTCCAAGTTTTTTTTTGCTCGTTCCTCGACACCGAGGCTCCAAGATCCCTTCCCCTCCTCAAGGGTACTAGCCTTCCTCATCCTTGACATCCTTTATGAATTTTTTTTTCAAAGTGTTCTCCCTCGAGAGCCACGCCCTATCCAGGAGGCTTCGCTTCTTGAGTCTTTTTGGGGTGAGTCTTTTTCTAAGGGCTCACCCTCGGGGTCGTGCTCCTTCCAAGAGGCTTCGCTCCTTTGTCTCTTTGGAGGCAAGAGTCTTCTTTAAAGACATCGACTCAGAGATCATGCCCTTTCCAGGAGGCTTCGCTCCTTTGTTTCTTTGGAGGCAAGAGTCTTCCTCGAAGACTCCGCCTCCGGGGCCATACCCCTTCTAGGTGGCTTCGCTCCTTTGTCTTTTTGGAGGCGAGTCTTCTTTAAAGACTTTGCCTCTGGGGCCATAGCCTTCTAGGAAGCTTCACTCATTTGTCTCTTTTGGAGGTAAGAGTCTTCTTTAAAGACTTCGCCTTCGAGGCCATGCCCCTTCCGGGACAGTACACTTAGTGAAAATAAGCCTTTCGTTCTAAAAAATAGTACTTTTTCGAATTCATTACATTATAAGGTTGAAGTACAACATTTCCCTCCATATCTTCCAACTTGTACGACCCAGAACCTCTTACTGATATGACTTTGTATGGTCCCTCACAATTTGGTCTCATCTTTCCATTTGCTAGGTCACGAGTGTTTCTGACTAATTTTCTGAACACCATCTTGCCTACTTGGAATCTTTGAGGTTTTACTCTTTTACTGTAGAGTTTGAACACCCTTTTCTTGGTACTTTGCTAATCTTAAGGCAACCATTTCCCTTTTTTCCTCTGCGAGGTCCAAGTCCAGGCTGAGTTGGTGATCGTTATCTCTAGTGTCAAAAGCTTGCGTTCTTATAATGGAGAGGCCCACTTCCAGCGGGATAACTACCTCTACTCCATATGCAAGAGTATAATGTGTTTCTCCTGTTGAGGTATGCGGAGTTGTCTTGTGAGCCCAAAGGACATTCAGGAGCTCATCCACCCATTTCCCCTTAGCTTTCTCTAATCTCTTCTTGATTCTGCTGATGATGGTCTTATTTAAATACTCCACCAATTCGTCGGTTTGTGGGTACGAGGGTGTGGAGTAGTAATTCTGGATTCTAAGGTGCTCACGAAAAGATTTGAAGGGTCCGTTATTAAACTGAGTCCCGTTGTCTGACACAAGCGCACGGGGGACCCCAAACCTCGTCATTATGTTCTTCCACACGAAATTTTTGGTGTTCGTGTCCCTGATATGAGTCAATGGCACAACCTCAACCCACTTTGTGAAATAATCGGTCCCAACTGTTAGGAACTTCTTGTCTCCAGGAGCCCTTGGGAGGGGTCCGATCAAGTCGAGCCCCCATTAGACAAATGACCAAGGACTGGTTAGCGGGTGCAAATCTCCTGCCGGTTGCTTGATGGCAGGGGTGAACCTCTGGCATTGGTCTCTTTTTCGGACATAAACTTGTGTATCATTTTGCATTCGCGGCCACCAATATCCTTGCGACGTGATCCGACGGGCCATGGACCTTCTACTCGAGTGCCCCTCACATATGCCTTCGTGCACTTCATATAGGAGGGGCTCAACTTTATCTTCGTTGACACAAAGCAAATAGGGTCTGGAAAATGATTTTTGGTACAACTTTTGATCTGGGGAGGCCCAAAATCTCGAGGCCCTCAACTTTATTTTCCTAGCTTCCTTGGGACACTCTGGGAGGAGTTTCTCAGAGATAAGGAACTTGAGTAGCAGATTAATCCAGCTAGGGGACTCCTCCCCCTCTAGGATGGCTATCACACCGGGGACGTAGTCTATGCTGGAGTTGGAGAGGAACTCCATGGTATTCCTGCGTGTCATGTCAGAATCCAACGCCGAGGCCAAGCATGCCTATGCATCGACGTGGACATTCTTGTCTCATAGAACTAATTTGAATTCCACTTTTTTAAACTTGTGGAGTAGGGTCATTGCCTTATGGTGATAAGCCTTCATTCTTGGATCCCTTGCCTCGAATTCTCCATTATTTGGTTGACCACCAGTAAGGAATCACAAAAGACTGTCAGCTCTGCAGCCCCCGTTGCATCGGCAAGTTTGATTTACCCCTTTGGGGCGACTAATAACACTCTGATTCTGGAACCCTTGTTGTTGGAGGATCCGTCCACACAGAGTCTCCAGATTGTGCACTTGGTCGTCTGTGGAGTGCCCCACCTCAAGGGGAGATGGCTTCCCTTGGGTAAACTCAGCAATGAAGTCATCTAACACTTGCCATTTTATCGCAGTGCGATGCCTGTAGAGGATGTCATGTTCCCCCAACTCCACGACCCATTTTGCTATCCTCCTGAAGAGGTCTACTTTCCTTATGATTGCCTTCAAAGGTTGATCTGTCAAGACGATGATAGGGTGCGCTTGAAAGTAATGTCTCAACACTTTCGCACTGACTTCTGTTCATGTTCATACTTGTGGACCTATACGCCGCTAACAAAAAATAAAAAAACGGCTAGGTAGAGGAACAATATCTCCCCTCCTTCTGGAACTGACAGGTTCGAAAGGACCTTGAGGTACTCCTTGATCCCTCCGAGCACCTTCTCGCATTCTTTGTTCCATGTATCCTCCCAGACCTCTTGATGGCACAAGAAAAAGCTTGCATTTGTTTGAAGACTGGGATATAAAAAGATTTAAGGCGGCCAACATTCCCAAAAGTTTTTGGACTTCTCGGATAGTCTGGGGGCTACGTACATCCATGATAGCCTGTATCTGTTCTGGGTTGGCCTCGACGTCGTACCGACTTACTAAGTATCCTAGGACGTTTCCAGAGCCAACTCCAAAAAAATACTTAGCCTCATTTAACTACAACCCATACTCACGGACAGTGGAGAAGGCATCCTTCAAGTTCGCGATGCGGTCATTCCGACTCGTGTTCTTGACCAGCATGTCGTCAATGTACACCTCCATGGTGTTCCCCATTTTTCGGTAGAACATTCGATTTATGAGCCTCTAGTATGTGGCACTTGCGTTTTTTAATCCAAACGACATGACCCTGTAACAGTAAACCCTCCTTAGAGTGAAGAAGACGGTCTTCTCCTGATCAAGTGGATGAAGGGGGATCTAGTGATAGCCGGCTCGGGCATCCATGAAGGTCATGCGTTCGTGTCCTGCCATGGCATCAACCAGTTGATCAACCTGAGGGAGGGGATAATCATACATGGGACAGACCTTGTTCAAGTTTGTGAAGTCCATGCAGACACGCCACATCCCACTCTTTTTCTTTGTGCACATGGTGTTTGACAACCATTTTGGGAATTGTACTTCCTGGATGGCGTCGGCCTCCAGGAGCCTCTCCACCTCTTCGTTCACTGCCTGGATGTGGTACCGTACGCTGAGGCTTTTACTTGATGGGCTTATGATTGGGATCAACATAAGCCTGTGAGTTATAACATCGGGACTTACGCCTTTCATCTCTGCGGCGTCCCATGCGAACACATCCACATTCCTCCTCAAGAAATTAGCCATCTTCTCTTGCTTGGCCTTGCACTTTGTGGAGGCGATCAGGAAATATCTCTCCTCATCCCCCTCCCTCAGAAATACCTTCCAGAGGTCCTCCATGGAGCAGTCGGCTGGGTCAATCCGTGGCTTATTGACACCTAGCCGCCCGGACTGTAGTTGCTATTTTTTCAACACTTCCTCCAGGGCACGCTCCCTCTCTTTGGAGATAACCTTGGCTTTTACAACGGCATAAAAATAAGTTTTTGCTAAAGCTTGGTCTCCGCAAATCTCCATTACCCCCTCCGAAATGGGGAACTTCAATTTCTGATGGTATGTGGAGTGCATTGCTCCAAGCAAGTGCAACCAAGTCCGCCCTATTATTATGTTGTATGACGAATCAGAGTCGATCACCACGAACTCCGAGTCAATTGTGATAGGCCCGGTGGTGACCTGCAGAGTGATCTTCCCTAGCGGTAGAGCGAACAATCCATTGAACCCAACAAGGGGTGTCTTAATAGTGGTGAGATCCTTGGATCCAAGACCCATATGCTTCAACACATTGTGGTACATTACCTCTGAGGGGCTCCCCGAGTCCACCAGAACCCTTTTAACATCAAAGCCCCCTATTCTCAAAGTTATGATCAAGGCATCCTCATGGGGGAGGACCAAGCCTGCTAAGTCGGCGTTCGAGAAGGTAATGCCACCTTGATCAGTCCGAGGTCTCTTACTTGGTTGGTCCCTATCCTTCTCCTCCACCTTCCTAGTGAAATCTACCCTCTTCATGTTGGACCTGAGGGTATTAGTTGTCGGCTGCTCCAAGGGGCAGACGTGGATGACGTCAATGATATTACCATAGACAATGGTCTGGTCATTGCTGGTATGTGTCTCTCTCGACGGCTCCCCCTCAATGTACTCCATGAAGTGTCCCTCTTGAACCAACTTCTGCAAGAAGGACTTGTATACATGGTAGTCCATGGTAAGGTGCCCCACGTCCTCGTGATATGAACACCAAGCATTTTGATTCCTGGTGGATGGATCGCCATGCATCCTTGGCGGCCATTTGAAGAATGGCTCCTTCTTAATTTTGTGCAACAACTTGTAGATAGGCTCTTTGAACTCGATATGGATCCCTCTGAAGGAGCTCCCCATCGCCCGAACCAACCCCTTCCTAGGAGGGACTCCCTCATTCTCTTTATCCTTTTTCTGTGTGGCTATGTTTTTTCCCTTGTTCCCCGCCAACTTGTCTTTTATCCGGGAGTACTTATTGATATGGGCCATCGATTCGCCCATGTCCACCGATATCCGTTTCGTCAAAGACCTATAAAGATCTGTGTCTCGAGACAAGTTGAGTCTGAAAGAGGCTACCACCATGACCTCGGAACATCATTCTACTTCATTTACCTCCTCCCAATAGCGAGTGACATATTGGCAGAATTTTTCACATTTTTTCCGCTGGAGGGTCAACAAGGATCTGACATCCTTGGGGCATCTGCTCCCCGTGATGAACCGCGTAGAAAACTGTCTAGTCAGCTCCCTCCAAGATCCTATACTATTTCGCGGAAGGGTCTCGAACCATTTCATGGACGTATCGCTTAGGCTCATTGAGATCACACGGCACAATAGCCTATGATTTGAGTGATATAGGGACATCATCTGCTTGTATTACCGGAGATGAGCCTCCGGGTCAGAACGTCCATCATAAACTTTGAATCGTGGCACCACAAACATCTTTGGTACCTCCATCTTCATGATGTTTTCGGTGAATGCTGACAAAATGGCTTCTTCATCTGTGTCCCCATCGGGGGTGGACTTGTCCATCCTTATGGAGTCCAACTTGGACTTGAGGTCTTCCCCATCCTTGTGGTGTCTCCTTTCACCATCGCCACGACGGGTGGAATGCCCCTGGCTCCTCCATTCTTCACGGAGAGAGTTGGCCCCTCCTTGGACTCCTCCACGCCCCCTCGCCCGGATAGTCTCCGACGGAGGTCGTTCCAAGCCAAAGGTTTGGCCAAGAGGGTTGGGACCTCCGAGTCCTGTCCATTGGCGCTTAGGTGTTTTGGAGCCTTGGAGCCCCCTATTCCGCTACTGAGGCGGTTCCTCAAGTCGTTGGCCCCCTCCTCCTTGACGGAGGGATCCTTAGACGACCATAAGTTTCGAGATCCTCCACCGAAAAATGCAAATTGGTCGAGTTTGTTAAGAACATTCACGTTATTCTCCTATATTTAAACGATCCCCCAACCACTCTTCGATGAGATCAACAAGTTGGGCCGTCTCTTTCACCCCCAAGACTCAGTTTAGTTTGGTGGGTTCTTTCTCTAGAATGGATCAAAAGCTCCTTGTTGACGCTTTCGACGTGATATTCAGTTCTCGATATGGAAGGAGCCAATACGTCCGTGTTTCTTTACTGATGACCTTTTCCTTTCAAACGCGTATTCACCATGGTCACTGTCTTAGGAAAACTTGGTTGTTTCCCACTGACGGCGCCAAATTGTGCGCGATGATTCTCGTACAATAAATGAATTGACAAATTTCTCTCTTGGTGAACTCGAGTTTACCTGGAAATTCGAAGGTCTCGCAACAAGTAGGTGTTGAGAGATGGTGATGAAACTCCTTAAGAACGATCAAATTGCCGGTGAGTGATCGAACTAGGTCCTCTCATTCAAAACGAAAGGTTAGAAGGGCGCCAGAGTGTTTTCTAGCGTGACCCTTTCAACGATCAAATCAGTATGTGAGAGAAGGTTAGGAAAGCACTGTTTTATTGCTTCAGTGAGAATTTGCGTGTGTACCTTTGTTTCAAGTTTGTGAGAGATGTTTATACCTCCATAGAGCTAATCATTGCGAACATGTGGGTCCCCTAAAAGGAAGACTCCCTATTGGTCCATATGGAAGGTGATCTATGACATATAGTCCTCGGGCAAAGTGTCTTCCTTGTCATGTGGAAAGAAGTTTCTACATTTAATGCTCGTATCTCCGAGCATTTAATGCTCGCCTTCCTAGGTTCGCCGAGCAATAAATATGTCTCATCCTTCTGAAAGATCATTTAATATCTCCTTGTGGCCCCTGCGCATGCGCAGGGGTACTTTTGTCCATTACTTTTGTACATGGCGCCGAGGTGACGTGTCTAGTGGAAGCCTCTCGGGATGGCACATACGCCGAGGACACATGTCGAACAAATGGAACCCCGAGGGCCTTTGGAGCTGAGGACACGTGTCACTCATAGGGGGATCCGAGAGGACACATGCCGAGGACACGCATCAATGCATGGAGTGTCCAGGGTGCTGTTGAGCCGAGGACACGTGTCACTCACAGGAGAGCTCTGAGAGACATAGTTGCGCAGAGAACAAGTATCGCTCACGGGGGGATCCGAGGGGACTCACACCGAGGACACGTGTCAATCCATGATGCGCCCATGTTTATCAAGTCGAGGACACGTGTCGACTCCCTATCAATTCTCAGAAATGTCCCATCAACAACTATTTTTGGTGGTGCTTATATATTCGGCCAATAAGATTTTTTTTCGATCGTAATTTGGAAGTTCTGGATTAAAAATGATTTGCAATTGGCACTCCTATGTTTTTTTTTGTTTTTTTTGTTTTCAGAGCGTGTCTTTTGTTTGTGCGGTTGTTTGTCAAATATGAGGCGATTAATTTTGTTCAAATAATGTCAAATGTAGGTCAATATCATATCAATTATCTCCCTACATTATTTAGCAAAGATAATATGTATAATGGTTTTTAATTTTTTTAGGGGTCATTACACAGTTGTAAATCTCAGGCTAATGAACTTCAAATTTTTTTTTTTTGTGTAATTTTTTTTTCGGTTTTATTCAAAGTGGAAGGTTTTTTGGTGGTTTTGACATCAATGAATTTGATGAGTGTATATGACACTTTATTACTGCCGATTCTAATATTGTGTTTGCTAATTCAATGAATAAGATACGGTGTGATGGCGAGTCTTGGTATGGCGTGATGAATGTTTCCTTTAGTTAATGTTCATTTTTCTTTATTATTATTATTTTTTATACGGTACCTTTAGGCACATGCATATCTTTAGTAGTTCAATAAAACTACTTGTTTAAAATTGTGAATGGAACGAACCACGTGTCCAACATGCAACAATTTTAGGCCATCATTTTTTATTATTATCTTGCTAAACAAACTAACCTATTGGAATGGTGTAAATGGTTTGTGTGTGTAGAAAATTGCAATTCTGTTTCTTATAAAAATTGGGATTGCTTCTCAAATGGGCAAATGTTGAGGGGAGTAGTTATAATTTTACTGGCTTCGTATTAAAATTCAAATTTATTTTTTGGATTAAGTTACAATTTCTTAGGTGAATTTTTTTTTTTTTTTTTTTTTCGGTAAGTAACAATTTGACTGCATGTTAAAAGAATTCCAATTTTTTTGACGTCATACTAAAATTCATAAAATTGAAAATAAATTCCAATTTCTGGAACCACATGTTAAAAAAATATTAGATCCATTCATAAAACAATAGCAAGTTCAACCATTTTTCATCACATAATTACTTAAAGCATGGGATAATTTAATTGACTTCTTATAAGGAAGTCTCCAAATGAAGAACTGAACAATGCATAATGTTCCGGGAGCTTGAAGGCATTAGACAACCCAAGCAATAAGTCTTATTGGTTCAAGTCCGAGAACCTTCCTCTCCGAAGTGCAGTGGAAGAAGACTTGGAGCAAAGCAACCCCTTTTTTTTAGTTCTCTGCCAAAGAAGATCGAGAAACCTGTCACTGAAAAATAAAGCATTGTTAAATTTCAAAGAAAACATAAAGGTCTATTCTTTTGGACTTACGATGGGATGGTAAGGCTGCCTGCCTGTCACTTATTTTTCTGTTGGCTTTTTGCCCGTCTTTTCCTTTGGAAAGTGATAGAAGTGTAAGAGACTAGAGCCAGAGAGAAAAGGAAGACCGTAGATGTAATGATAAGCTTTCGGATTCCATTGGGTTGTTGCAACCCGTTGCTACCACTTTCAGTGGTGTTCATGTCCTCTTCTTCAACTGTTAAAGGTCAAAACACCCAAAAAAAAAAAAAAACCCATATATGAATATATATCAGAACACTGTATGCAGTTTCATTAGAATCCCCAAATACGCAGACATACTTACCCAAGCTAGGCGAGTCATAAACCATTGACGATGGTGGATCGCATAGGAAAAGAACTCCTGAAAAGAACTGCTTAAATTCTGAACCATCATCAATGTCATATGGACCATTAGGATGGTACTCGTACATTTGTTGGGTACCAACATTCTCTTCTTGCTCCCACACAAGATTGATACCACATTCCTTCACCTCAAAACCACCATCCACATCTACTAAAACTTCATCACCGCCTTCCAAGCAATTCCCAATCTTCCAATGGCTTAAACATGTCATATCATCTTCAGCATCTTTTGTAACACCGAAAAGCAATGGACCATAGATCCATCTCAAACGCTTGGTATTGTTATTGATTTTTGTCACCAAAGGATGAGGTAAAGAATAAAAAAATTCATTTTGATATAAACCGCCATTCCAACCTTCCTCGCTGTCTGGAAATGTATATACAAAGCACACGTTCAGGCCTTGGATCCTGAATTTAGGACGTGAAGGCACAGTAAAAGATATCGAGGATCCCCTACTTTTATGGTTGAACCAATCAGGAACCTCTCTTCCAGGAAAAAATACACTTAATATACCACGTTGATGCAATACCTGTGCCACAGAAATCATGATTATATCTATTTTTTGACATGTCACATACAGAGAGAGAAGAGAAAGAGAGGAAGGGGGACTAAATCGGGATCAATTCGTTCTACCAATTCTAACTTGAACCAATTCTGAAGCTTAACTAGGTTGTCGTACTCTACATATGCAGCTTCCAGTTACTCCCATGTTTTATAGACATATCTGGAAGAGTAATGATACACTGACCAAATTTTGGGACCAAATTTGGAGCCCAAATGACATGGCAGCTCAGTTGGGCTTCTTTATTTGGTGCCATGTCATTTGGGCCCCAATAAAGACTCCAAATGACATGCTGCCATGTCATTTGGGCTCCAAATTTGGTCCCAAAATTTGGTCAGTGTAGCATTACTCTATCTGGAATTACCTCATTTTACACCCCCACGAAACACGTGTACGTGTCTCACTCCCATTGGTCCACATGAACTTCGTAAGTGTTGCAATTTTGATGACTCATCTCAACAAGATCACTTGGTCTGCTTATATGTTTTGGAGTCATTGAAACTTCAAGTCTAGTCTTCTTAGGAATTTAGGATGATATGAGAAAAGTCGATCAATGTAAAAGTAGTGTTTAATGAGTCCTCGTCCAACTCAAAAGTAGTAGTTATTATTGTGTTTCAAGTATTAAGTCTAATCTCATAAGATAACTCTGAATGATCTAACATTTACAACTTTGAAAAAAAAAAATAGCAAGTAGGATGACTCTCAATATAACTTAATTAAGCTCATTGAATTTTTTCTGTCATATTTCGAATATACATAATCATATTTCTACCATCTCCTTTATTATGCGGAGGATGCAATTCATGTGCCACGGAGAAAATAATTGTAAATATTTGCTACACATGCCACAAAGAGAGAGAGAGAGAGAGAGAGAGAGAGAGAGAGAGAACCTGGATTGGACGGATCATTTCAAAAAACGTTAATACTGTAGGGGCAACTTCAAAAATCACCTCAAGGTTTACCATAGTCTCCAAGTTGTGCAAACCCAAAGCATTGATTATTTCTGGATCAAGTCTTTCTATCGGTTCTAATCTGAACAAGCCCTCAATCTCAACTAGGCTGTCACCGAAATTATATTCCAATTTCCGTCCCGAACTCCGTTGTCGAGAAAAATCTACCATGTATGTTATTTTCTCCAATGATGGGCATTCCACGAAATCCAGTCTTTCCACATTTGGTAGTTGTTCAAGAAATTGGAGCTGTTTACAATATGAAAAGTTAATGCACTTGAGCCTGGTAAGACCTCTGATGCAATTTGGTAGGTTAACAATTGGATTGCGGCTTAGATCTAAGTGCTCCAATGAGGATAGGTTACCAAAGTCTCTGGGAAAAACTTCATCATAAAGATTGCAGTTTTCAAGACTTAATTTTACCAAAGAGCTTGGTAAAGATGCCCATGAAATTCCCGGATTTGTTCTCAGCTTTGAAATTTCAGAACAGGCAAATGCATGTTGTGATTCAACCTCCTCAGTGACGGGGAGTAATCTGTTTAAATCCATCCCATCAACATGAAACACTTTCAACGAGTCCATCTCCTTGAATTCTGCCGGCAACTTATTAAGATTTGAACAACCAGAAATAATGAGTGTTTCAAGAAATTTTAGCTCAGTAATGTTCATTGGAAGTCTTTGCAGATTTTCGCAATCTTTTAGATTCAACAATACAAGCCTCTTTGCATTCACAATGGATTCATGAACTTCAAATAAATTTGTACAATCTTCAAGGATTAGTCTCTCGAGATTGGGGAGTGCCAACATGTCTGGAGTTCTGACAAGACTATGAGAATGACTGAGATCAAGGATTTTCAATGACTTAAGAAACTGAAAAAAAAGAAAAGGAAACAAATGGAAACTTAGTTTATACACACAAATGATTAATTCCCTAAAGAAATAAATGAAGAAGAAGAACTAGTACCTTGGTTTCCTTCCAAACTTGTTCCAAGTTGCTATATTGCATGTCAAGAGCCACCAAGCCCTGCAAAGGAAAATTACACGGTATATATTTAAGATTAAACCCATGCCAACATAACCATCTTAGTTCCTTAGGAAATTCTTCATAGCATCCATTGTCGTTGAAGTGCACATAGTTGAGTTGCAGCAGTTTCAGTTTGTGCATTCTAGCAAATGTATCATGTTCCAGGTCCACCTCATTAGAATTCCCTTGGTCTGATGACAATGATTTGTCAAAAAGCTCTTCAAAATGGTTTTTTCTTGCCTTATTAGTGGTGGAGATTATTCTAGCTGGCTTATCTCCCTGGAACATATGCATGTCGACGACAAGGCCTTCGATGCTTTCTGTGCCCTGATAATGAAAGCAAGAGGGTGAGAGAGAGAGAGATAATAAGAAGGAATGCAAATAAAAAATATCACTTGAGGAGAATGTTCCTTACAGTTTTTTCAATCAGTACAGCTATGGCATCACGTTGCCACAGTCTGCTACGTTTCGCAGGATTCTTAAGCGACTCTTGGCGGACAATTTCTCTTCCCATATCACGCATCAATTGATGCATGCTTAGCTTGTCACATTCATCAATCGTTAAGATGCATCTATCGATCAGATTTTCAATTCCCACTGTAGTGTAGAAGTCACATTCATCCAATATCAAAGTTGTGTTATTTTTTTCTTTTCCAATGAAAAAACAGGCAATGTGGAGGAATAGATCTTGGTCGTGGTCATCCTGCAAGGAGTCGTAACTAATTTTAAGTTTCTCTAAAATTTGACTTTCAGGAATTGCTTCAAGTTTATCTAATGCACTTTTCCATAGATCAACACTTTTTCCAAATAGAGAAGACCCCAAAACTTGAAGAGCTAATGGAAGACCAGCGCAATAGTGTACTACCCTTTTTGAGAGCTCTTTATAACCTTCAATTGGATGGTCTTGTCCAAATGCATGCAAACTGAAGAGCTTAAGCGATTCATTGTCATTTAACTTTTCCACTGTGTGCACCATATAGCTTTCATGAGACTTTACCAACCACTTGTGCCTGGTTGTTATGATGATTTTACTACCCGGAAAAAACCAGTGTCTGCTTCCAATTAGTGCATTCATTTGTTCCAGTTGATATACATCATCGAAAACAACCAAGACTTTTTTACTGCCTATGGCCTTTTTGATCTTAAGAATTCCTTCATCAATACTCCATATCGTCTGTTCCTGTTTTTGATTTAGCACATCTGACAGAAGTTTCTTTTGTAAATGAACTAGACCATAAGATTGTTCTAACATTTCTCTAACTGCAAGAAAGCTACTACCTTCAAATCTCTGAAAATTTAAGTTGTAAACAAATTTTGCTATGGTTGTCTTCCCTATCCCTCCTATACCAGAAATCACAACAATGCCAGTATCATTTGACCCATCTTGTAACCACGAACTTATGTTTTTAACTCGAGCGTCCATTCCAATTAGGTATGGGCTGACATGCAAGGCTGTCCGACTTATTTTATCTCCAATCACTTTAATAATTTTCTTGATAAACTTTGCTTCGTGCCTAAAAATTGTCACAAAATGGAAAATAAGGTTTAGTGAACTTTGTTGTAACTTGAAGCAAAGAAAAAATTATCATGCATATAGAAAAATATGACGAATCATCATCATTTTAATGAAATATTAATTCTAGACTAAGTAGAAGCTGAAAACAATACAAAATAAAAAGTCATGCAGTCTTTTACAATTTGAAATTTATTGAAAAGGTGATTTTATCTTCTTTAATCTTGATTACGCCTATACTCTTAGAGCATAGAACTTGTTTTACTTTTGTTTAAAAGATGGACTATATCTTTAAAAGTGTGTTAGACTCAGCTATGTCATATGAGGCACATGGAATGCCATTTAGATTCCACACTTCATTATTTCGACTTCATTAAAAAAGGTAGATTCCATCATCATTGTCGTTAATGAACTTTTCTACATTCCTATGAAATTCAACAGCATCACCCTGGCTATGTTTTTGTTATTCTTTAAAAGAAAGAACGAATAGTACTTATCGAAAAAAAGAGGAGAAAGAATGAATAGTTCTTATCAAAGAAAAGAAAAGAAAAAGAATGAATAGTGATTCCTTGCTAATCGTATATGATGCTTTTACTTAATTATGTAACTTTAGGTCAATTAGAAATGTCGGTTTAAAGGTGGGAAGCCACATCAGCAATGGCGCCGCCTGGTGGTGAGTGGTGTCGGTTGGCACAATTGAATTTTTGGGGCCAATTTTTTTTTATAAATGTTATGTTTTAGTGAATACTAGTGTACGGTTTACCTTGATCCCATTGATATGATGAAAAGATGATTCAAGAGAAAAAAAGGGGATCTCTTAGGGTCAAAAGTAAATAAGAAACTTTTGTTTAGTAAAAGATGTTAATCGACTAAAATATCATACCCAAATCGATTCAATTTCACCCTGATTTAGTTTCTTGTTCACTTACCCTCTGCGAATTGTTTTTGCATTTACTAATTCTATAAACAATTTTCAAGACATCAGTATTCAAGTTTATTATGAATGACAGCATATTTGACATTTCATTCTTTTCTTTTGATTGTTCTTAAGTAGAATTTATTAGGGTTCTAGCATTTCTATTACAACTATTACTACTTCTACTGCTGCTAGTGCTACCGCTAGCATTATTGTACTTCCACCAATAACAACAACAATAAAAAGACAGATTTTTAATGTTTATGAGAAAAAGGCCACCAGTCCAATTAAATTTAGCATAAAGTTAGTTTGTTTTGAAAGGCTGGACTGCACACAGTAACATACATCTTCTTGTTATATACTACTACTAGTTATAAACCGTGTCTGAAGACATGATAAAATATATATTTCAAGTCAAAAAAAAATCGATCTCACTGTATTAAATAATAATTTTTTTCCATCATTTTTTTTATTACATCATTCAAAATTTATTTTTACCCATTATTTTTTTATAAATTGACAAAATTTTCTCAAAATACATAATTCGATAAAATTTTCTCAACATGTATATGTTATAATGTATGGATAATATCTAAAATAAAACTTATGTTAAACAACAAATTAATCAAATATTAAATAATTGAACATGTGATAGAAATGAGTGATGTGATGGTTTTGTGACAGAAAATGTGTAGGAGATAACATT
Source organism: Ilex aquifolium (assembly GCA_951799425.1). Lineage (NCBI taxonomy): Eukaryota > Viridiplantae > Streptophyta > Magnoliopsida > Aquifoliales > Aquifoliaceae > Ilex > Ilex aquifolium. The sequence goes on along the minus strand of OX637395.1, from coordinate 33,538,858 downwards.
CAATTTCCTATGTGTTTTAATACATAGATATGCTTAATAAGCATATATATACCATTATAAATCCTTTAATTTTGGTCTCAGATATTTTTGGAAAAAAAAAACAATCTAAAAAAAAAAAAAAAAGGATGATGCACCCACTATGTGTGTGTGTGTGTGAGAGAGAGAGAGAGAGAGTTTCCCAATCGCTTGGCCTCTATTGTTTTTACATTTATTAATTATATAAACAATGTTTAAGGCATCGATAAATCAAGTTTATTGTGAATGTTCACAGATTTGACATTTTTTTATTTTCTTTTCGATCTTAAATATAATTTATTAGGATTCGAGCTTGCTATCTCTAACTATTAGTGCTTCTACTACTACTACCGCCACTATTGTTGTACCACCAACAACAACAATAAAAGACAGATTTTTTATATTTATGACATACAATTGGATCTTGTATGAAATTTTTGTGCCAGAAAGAGAATATCATAATTTCATTGTGTAAAAAGTAGAAAGATTAGGGACCGAGAAGCAGATCAAAGTACTTTCAAAAGGCTTGATGAGAAATGATGCAGAAAAGAAAGATTTTGGGGAAAAGAAAAGAAATTACCTATCAGCTTGATTTTTCAAAACCATCCCTGCCAATTCTGCGACCTTTCTAAGCGCTACTCTCCAGCCTTTCACTTTGTCCATGCTACCAGTTTCTTTCTTGAATCTCTGTTCATGACTTGCAAATGCTTTTGCAAAACTTCCAGTTTGGTTCTTAACTTGGGTCGGTTCCACATCGTAGAAGATAGGTAGAACTACATGTCCAGATTTCTTGCATTCAAGGATCATCACGAGTTCATTAAGACAGTATCTAGAAGATGCATAGTCTTTCGAGAAGACAATTATTGAACTCCTTGACTGTTCAATTGCTTTCCGCAGTTCTGAATCAATATTTTCTCCTCTCTTTATCTCATCATCGTCTCTGAATGTGCTAAATCCTGCATCTACCAAAGCTGTGTAGAGGTGGTCAGCGAAAGTGTGGCGGGTGTCTTCTCCTCTAAAGCTCAAGAACACGTCATAAGAACATCTAGAAGTGGCATCCATTGAAACAGAGGTCTAAGAGATTAAGATCAAAGGTAACTGTGAAATTTGTCTAGTTAAGGCACAAGGTATCGTTGTAGAAATGTCCATACTACTACTCGCACATATAAAAAGTAAATGATTGAAGAACAGAGGAAGTCAATGATTTCCATTATAAAAACCTAAAATCGATTAATAGCAAATAATTTAGAGGGAGGGGCTTTTTTAATGAAATATATATTATCCAACCATGATCTTATATTATTTATAATTACCCTCTCACCAACTCCCTACTACTTTTTTAACTTTCATTTTTTTAAAAAACTTTCTCTTCTATTTACTTAATTTTCTTCTCTAGAAAAATATTTTGACATGTAAAAATTTAAATTCTATACATCACATGAGTCGGATACTACTCTTATTAACTAATCTTTTTATGTTTTCATCTAAGCAACAAGTAGCGATGTGACCAATTAGTGGTTTTTAATCTAAGAAAATCACCGATCAAATTCATTTATCTAGGGTAGGCAAATGCAATGGTGCCCCTCACAGAAGAGTAATGTTGTTAGAACTTAAAAAATTGACAAGTGATAGGGTTCTAATGAAAAAATATAACAGTTACAACCATAACAATATACTATTGAACTATGTTATTATCGTATCATTAGGTCAATAAATTAGATCAATTTTTTAAGTCCTAATAACATTAGTCCTCACATAATAAACCCAATCTAAACGCAAGACACAAAAGTCCACTTCTCACCTAACAAGTTGAAGCCATTGTGAAGACAAGTTTCCTACATATTTCCTTTCTTGTAGCCAATGCTAATTTAATAAGGACATAGTCTCTTCTCCTGTCTGTGATGGCACTGTTGTGTTTTTTTATTTTATTTTTTTTGATCAAGTTGTGTTTTTTTATTGTAAAGCCAAAAATTTAAAGACATAATTCCAAAAGATTGTTGTTTGGGTCCATCAGTCATAATTGTCTTTAGTGAGCCAAGAAAATAAAAATGGTTGGGTTGGCATCTTCCACGAACCTTACGTTATGACCATTATTTTAAGAGTAGGGTTTGGAATTAAAAAAAGTTTACAGTACAACACACTGAAGGTTGGATCAAGACTACCTGTGATGGTGAATGACAGTGGAGTGGCGAATCAACACATGGGCTGGGGGGACCTTAGCTCACCCTCAAATTTGTTTTCAAAATTACATGTATATAATATATGATTGCATGTTTAGTGATTTTTATGGGTTAACAAGACTAGTCTACCTAGTCAATATGAGTAAATTCAAGAAGAAATAAAACAAGTAATCAGAACCACTTTGCAAGTCATGCTCTAATTCTTGAGTTATATTTTCACACTCAGTTTTTACCAATTTAGAATCATAATTAGTGCGTAGAATATTGTCAAAGCCTGGGGTTCAATGGCAATACCGAAGTTACCACGTTTTTTGAGGATAAGTTACTAAAAAAGAGTTAGGGTTGATTCTCAAACGGTCGAGAGTTACTTCAATATTGTTTAAGACAAATCCTAAAATTTTACAATTGACAACAATCCCATTTTTGTGGTAAAATATGATGGCCCATATAAAAATTATTTGTTAGCTCGTTAATTAGGTCATTAATTATGATCAAGAAGTATTTTTTAAAAATTTCAAATAAATAAATGGACCTCAAATATTGATTTCTTACGTGAAAATGAGTCAAATGAATATAAGTAGTATTTCGTGTAAAAATAAAAATGTCATAATATCCAAATGGTATAACGAATGGATAATATATGTATTAAATTATATATATATATATATATATATATATATATATATATATATATATATATATATATATATATATATATATATATATATATATATAAACATATGGATGGAAGATGGACAATTGTCCATGTGATGCAAGCATAAGAATGTCACCCAAGTGACGTGAAGGCCAATATTTGGCTATAAATAGTCAAGGCCAGTGGCCATTCATACAGCATAGAAAAGAGGAGAGAGAGAAACAATAATGCAGGTTTGGGTTTAGTGATTTTAGTTTCGAGTTATGATGGGGTTGATGTCCGATAAAGAATAACATATTCAAATTTTGTTATGAGTGCTCTTTTTACGGTTATAGGGTCCTAATTAGAAAAATCTAACAGTTATAATCATAATAATGTTATTGGACCATGTCATTACTATATTATTAAGTCAATAAAATTAGGTCAATAAAAAACTTCCATTATAAGTAAATGATTGATGAACATAGGAAAGTAAAACCGTTAGAGTAGGATATGCAATGCTAGAGCAAATACTTTGGAGGGGGAAGGGGTCAGGAAGCCTTCTTTCCTCAATTTTTTAAATTCTTGGAATTTAAACAATTGTGATACTTTACTGAATATTATCACTTGTCATGATAAAATTATATCTTTTAAAAGTAAAGTTACAATTACTTGAGAAAATTCACCATAAATTTCTTTAAAAAATTGTAACATCTTCTTTTCGAGCTGTAATTTTTTCTTTAAAAAGTATAATTTTTATGATCGATTTTAATATTTTACAATCAATCATGTCTTTTATAAATTATAACTTACACTTCAAATATTTATAACTTAAATTTATTTATAAAATTATAACCGTATTCTTTCCTCCTTAAAAATATTTGTTTTGTATTTTCATTTGATAAGACAATAGGATATGATATGACCAACTAACAGTTTTTAATGTGAACAAATTATTGATCGAATCCATTTATCTAAGGTAGGCAATGGTTGCCGCTCAACGAATCAACTTTACATGTGTACTTCACATATTGTCCACTAACCATAGTTGTCCTTAGTGAGCCAATTAAATAAAAATGTTTGTGTTGTCATCTTCCATAAACCTTAACATTATGTTCAGAGCATGGTTTTCGAAGACGAAAGATGTAGTGAAAAATGGATCTGCACAATTACACAGAAAGTGAATAAAAAATCATAACTAGGGGTGGTGCACACAAGATACGAAAGTGATAAATGATTACAAGAAATAAAACCGATTTGTGCATTATCAGTTATGATTAATTCTACGCACTCTTTTTGGGGTGTGTCTCACACAATTTCCACATTTATAAGCTTATGTATAGTTGTAAAGCCTATGAAAAAAACTTAACTAGACTGTGTGGAGAAATTTTAAACGGGTTTAATACACGAGGTTACTGTGTATATCCAATGATAAATTATAACAAAATTAGCTCAAGGAACAAATAAGTTGGCTTTTAAAAAAAAAAAATTGTGACAGTGTGATTAGTGACAACAATTCATTAAGAATGTGAGAGGAAAGAGAAACAAAGGAAAGTGGTCGGAACCACGGAGGAAGCATCCAAGCAAGTGGGTTGAATTGGCTTAAATCCAATTTTAATAGCATAAATTAAACTACATTTTAGCGACTATTTTTTTTGAATAATTCTATATAATAGATATAATTAAAATCAAATCATGATCGTATCAACAAGTTTTTTTTTTTAAAAAAAATCTAAATATGTGAAGTACTACATAACAAATTTGTATTCATATTATTAATTAAATGATCAGGTAAATTTATAACAAAATTAAATTATGTCGGATCACTCATTTTATTTATTTTTTAAATCTTTACTTGACCTTCTTGAGACACAACTGATCTTTGAAATCTTGACTTCAAATACAGTTGTAGTTACTCTCTATGGATTTAAAACTGGGTATTGTTGATAAAATTTGGAAAAATTTCAGTCACACCCTTTCTATTTTCTCATATCTTCAAAGACATCTCTTCTATTATCTAAAACATCACTGACACCCTTTCCTTTAAACCACCATTTCTAACCAAAAAATATCAACCAAAATACTAAAATTACACTTACATAAACTCTAAACAATCTTTCTACATAAAATTCGAGTCCATTAAAATTTATTTTTTCAACATATTAAAATTTGAGCTAATTAAAATTTATTTTTTTACATATTAAAATTTGAGCCGATTAAAATTCTATTATAGCTGATTAAATTTTATTTTTTTTACGTATTAAAATTCGAATCGATTTAAGCTTTACCTGAGCTGTTAGGGCCTATTAATCCATGTAGCCAAAATTTTCCCATAAAATTATCTTTTACAAGTCAAGAAAATCTAATGCTCCGTTTGGTACGAAGGATGGAAAGTAAGAAGGATGGAAAGTAGGAGGGATTCACTTTCTATCCTTCAAGGAAGGAAAGTAGGAATGATACACTTTCCTTCCTTTGTGTTTGGTTGGATGGATGGAAAATAGAAATGACTAATTTTTTTTTTTTTTTTGTGCTAGCTAAGATTAGGGGTGACAATTGAGTTGCGTCGTGTTAAATTCGTGTTGAGTCATTACGGGATTGTGTTGAATATTACTCAAACCTAACTCAACTCATTTAATTAATTGTGTAATGTCGAGTTGCGAGTTGACCTGTTAATTTTCTTGTCGTGTTCGTGTTCGTATTCGTGTTTATTTTTAAATAAATTGGTTGGTGGTGTCAATTTTGAGTTTGACTGGTTGAATTGAATATGAGCTTTTTATATTTCTTGTTCGTGTGTCATGCCATTTTTAAGTTCGTGTCGAATTATAATCAAGTTTGTGTCATATAATTCGTGTCGAGTTCGAGTCGTGTAATTGTGTTGAGTCGAAAATTTTCATCCTTAATTAAGATGGAAAAAATATTTTTTTAATTAAATTTTTTAATTTTTTTAATTTTTTTAATTTTTTTAATTTTTTTAATTTTTTTAATTTTTTTAATTTTTTTAATTTTTTTAATTTTTTTAATTTTTTTAATTTTTTAATTTTTTTTAAAATTTTAAATTTTTAAAAAAATATATATATAAATACATATTTTATCATTGTATTTTTATATGAAATTAATGTATACATAATATATGTATATATCAAAAGATATATAGACAAATAAGATACATCTCAACACAAATAATTAACTTTCCATCCACTTTCCGTCCGATTTTGGAGGGATTGATTTTTGTGAGTTGGAAGGAAAGTTAATCCATCCAACTTTCCATCCTTCCTACTTTCCTTCCTTATGCTCCGTTTGGTACGATGGAAAAGTGGAATGATGGAAAGTTGGAAGGATGGAAAGTGGGATGGATAAATAAAACATCATGTTTGGTAAGGAAGGAAAGTAGGAAGGATGGAAAAGTGGATGGATTAACTTTCCTTCCAACTCACCAAAATCAATCCCTCCAAAATCGGACGGAAAATGGATGGAAAGTTAATTATTTGTGTTGAGATGTATCTTATTTGCCTATATATATTTTAATATATACATATATATACATTAATTTCATATAAAAATACAATGATAAAATATGTATTTATATATATATATTTTTTAAAAAATTTTAAAAATAAATTTTAAATTTAAAAAATTTAAAAAATTTAAAAAATTTAAAAAATTTAAAAAATTTAAAAAATTTAAAAAATTTAAAAAATTTAAAAAATTTAAAAAATTTAAAAAATTAAAAAAATTAAAAAAAATTAAAAAATTAAAAAAAATTAAAAAAAATTAAAAATTTAAAAATTTAAAAAATTTAAAAATTTAAAAAATTTAAAAATTTAAAAAATTTAAAAATTTAAAAAATTTAAAAAATTTAAAAAATTTAAAAAATTTAAAAAATTTAAAAAATTAAAACAAAAAAAAATAATAAACAGTCCAACTCGTAACTTGACACGACACAATTAATTAAATAAGTTGAGTTAGATTTTAGTAATGTTCGACATAAATTCGTAATGACTCAACACGAATCTGCCATGATATGACTCGATTGTCACCCCTAATCTTATCCAGCACAAAAAAAAAAAATTAGTCATTTTTATTTTCCATCCATCCAACCAAACATGAAGGAAGGAAAGTGTATCCATCCTACTTTCCTTCCTTGAAGGATAGAAAGTGTATCACTCCTACTTTCCATCCTTCCTACCAAACGGAGCATAAGAGAAATGTGCAAAGGAATATGTCAACAGAGCACATGGAGAACGTCTAACTGATTTTATTATTATTTTATTTTTTTGGCATTTAACGGATTTTATTATCATAGTTTATATTTAATTTACTAAAAATAAAATTATTTAATCTAATTCAATCTTAATAACTCAACTAAATTGAAATTTAACAAACCATTTAATGCTGCAATGAATCCCATCATTAAATATGATTCACTATCATTTATTAGTCACAATTCATTACGTTCTCAAATTATATCACTCAATTGTGAAAATGAGTAAAACAAAAGGTGAGAAGAGGTCATACAGAAGATGCTTAGCTTATGCAGCTAACATTGAAAGATGAGAAGTTTACATGGGAGTAAGGAAACATTTCATGGAGTGGTAGGGTGCTGGTGGTGGTTACGTTGGGTGGGGGTGATAGTGGTAGTAGTAGGGTGGTTGGAGCGCTTGTGGCGTGATAGTGGGGCAATGGTGGTAGTGTAGGGTGGGTGGTGTTTGCAGCGGTGTCGTGGTGTTGGGACGATGCATGTGTTAAGCAAGTTGAAAATGAGTTGTACAATCAACACATATGGGATATATGCATATTTTGAATACGTGTTATCCAAGGAGTCAATATGATTGATTTCTTCTGTGTTGTCTCCCTTTTTTCAAAGCACACCAAAATTTCCTAAACGATAATGTTAGCTACAGTTCATATCTTGTTGTAAAGTGGAGTCTATCCCATCACTAAATTCAATTAAAGTTACATCAACTAACTGTCTTCCCATGGGATTGGTGAAAAGTTTCGGATGTTTTTGTGATGGCATTGCTGAGTTTTTTTCATTCGGAAACTACAAGTTTAAAGACATAATTATAAAAGACTGTTATTTTGGTCCTGATAACTTTATAAAAAGAAAGAGAGAGAAAAGGAACAAGTCCACTAACTATAGTTGTCTTTGGTGAGCTGAGAAAATAAAAATGTTCGGGTTGTCATCTTGAATCTTACGCTATAATCATTATGTCGGGTGTGAATCCAATCCATGTGGTTGAATCAACACCAGGCGGTCCGCCATTGTTGATCTGATATTGGTTGCAGATCAGTATAAGTGGAAAGCAGTGGAGAGAAAGTCTGGAAAAGTGAGATAATAGAGGTGAGAGAAAAGAATAAAAAAAGGGAAAAAAGGGCCGGGAGGAGAAAGAAAAGAGAAAAAGAATAGAGAGTAGGTGAGATCAGTTTGACGGGAGGAAGAGAAAAAAAAAACGGTGGGAAAGTGATTGAATTAATAATTACTGTGTGAAAGGAAGTATAACGCAGAGACTGAAACTTTTGCCATAAAATTAAATGGAGAAATTTATTTTGATTATTTGCCTGTCATTATTTTATTTTCTTAGAACTAATTAATTCATTTTGACACAAAAAACAGAGAGAGAGAGAGAAAAGAAACACAGGGACCATTTATACATTTTTGTATTGAACTCAATTCTCAATTTGGACATACAAAATGGCCAAGCATCACCCCATTTTCATAGGACTCCGGTGGTTTTTTCTTTCAAGTCCGATTTCAATCCATTCTGTATAACTCAACCAAAAATGAATTTAAACAACAAAAATAAATGTGAATTACTACATCACAAATTCAAATTCAGACTATCGATAAAATATTTAGGGAATTTACAATAAATTACGATTATTATTTTGAATCGATCTTGAAAATTTTGAATATATCCTTACTTTTTGGATATTAACTTCACCTCCTTGACTCACAATTTTGCTTTAAATGAGTTATAATTAATTTCTATTTTCTTATCATTTTTTAATAGAGAACATGTTTTCGTAGAATAGTCTTGTGCTATGAGTGAAGTCAACCAAAGATCTATCGCTTGATTTCCGGGGAAACTGTTAGGATTGTTCGCGTATGCTACTTTAGACGGTATTAAAGCTATGACTTAGAACTCATCAGTGCAGGCACAGGAATAAACAAAAGTGTTTGGCACAAAACTATTTATGAATATGGAAGTCTCATCTAAACTTCCATTATATTGATGCCATCCTGGCTGAAGAATACAGCCCTTGTGTATGAGCAGTATGTTTACGTACTGAAAATTAAAATTTTTTAATATTAAATTATAATTTTTTTAAGTGTAAGTGTAAGTGGTATTATGGAGAAGGTTCATAGACGAGGCAAAGGTGTTTGAAAATTCCACCCATTATTTCTCTGGAAGTGTGGTGGACGCTGACGGCACATTAGTCATATGAGGAGACAAACATGGCATTTCTTTTCTTAATTACTGGAATGTGGAATCTCTTTTTTAAAAGTGAAATAATGGATGGAGTTTGCTTGAAATAAAATAATTATGCTTTGGTTAGTGGTGGAACCATACATGATAAGCATGCTAGTGGAATCTATGAAAATGTGAACATGCAAGGACTTATTGTTTATATTTTAATTACTATTTGACCACTTGATAATCATAATTCTTGATAAATACTTCAACAATAATACTAAAACTTAGTAATTTTTATTTTCAAGAAAGTATTGATTGTCTTTTTATAATATATTCATAAAGTGAATGTGACTAATTAAAGAAATAAGAACCAAACTTTTAACTAGTTTTTTTTTTTTTGAAAATTCTTATTGCCAAGAGATATAGTGCAATTAAAATGTGTTACTCTTTTAATATGTAATAATAGATAATACTTAATAAACATTTATGTCTTTATATGTTGCATTATTTATATATACTAGTTATTATCCATGCCTGAAGGCACTGTGAGGCGAAAAAAAATCAAGTAAAAAAATGAGCATTACAAAAGAAAAAAAGAAAAAAGAACCACTCGATACGCCACAATAATTGAACAATAAAATCGTTTCATTTTTTCACTCGATATGGCACAATAGATCAGAGATTGTTGAATTAAAAACCATACAAAAATATTTCAATTTCGAACAATAATCTAAAAAAGCCTTCAATGCACCAAAACAAATAGAGGATCCACATGACTTATTAGTAATATAAACTACCCAGAACCTAGCTTTAACAATCTGCTAGGGAGATCACCTTCATTTTCAGCATCAATCAAAAGCATGCTCTGAGCACCAATGGGAAAATCTTTTGCTCAATGACTTAACAAAAGAATTATCGATAAGAATTAAAATGTACTCCTTATGGAATTTCAACGCAACCATATCATGGTTAACATTCGTACAATACATTAAAGATCCAAGAGGTCTTCAACTCTTTAAACAAACAAGAGTCTTTTGGAAGTCGGTATACGAAATTAGACTTAATTGTCAAAAAGTATATAAAAAAAAATGCTTTGTAAAAAAGTTCACTTAAGACATAGAAAGACTTGAATACTCTTTTATTGTAAATAAGTTTCTTAAAAACGATTTTGGAAACCAACCTCACATTTAATTATTTCCACATTATCCGGTGTGTTTGTCTCCCACGTCCCCATCTCCTATATATATATATATACTAGTAATAACTTGTGCCTAAAATCACAATACAATTAAAAAAATCGAGCACTGATCTAGTAACATAAATATTTTTAATTGTAATGTATTTTTCTCTCATTTTTAGAACTACTTTTAAAATCAAATTGGGCCTACTATTTTTCAAAAAAAAATAAAAAATTACGATGTTTCCTCTAAAAACATGACCCAAAAAAATGTTAACCTTAGTACTCAATTTATACATTCCAAAATTATATCTTACACGCTAGACTCACCATCACACCACATTCTTGCTTAAACACAACCATTTACAAACACGACCAAGTTGAACAATTTTTACTTAGTGTGAAATTCGGGACATTGAAAATTCCAGCCAAGTATTAATGTTAAAAGAATTAATTACATAAAAGTTTACAAAGCTAACAAATGGTTCCTCCCAAAGCAAGACCATATTGTTCTTTTAACATCAAAAATTTATACACACAAATCAAAAAATAATTTATTGTTAGTTTTGTCAAAATTTAAGTTATTTTCATTGAAACAAAACAACAAATATTTTGCACACATGCTCAACATTGAGAATTCTTGGAAAAATAAATCTCATAGGTCTAACTGCGTAGCGAAATCAATAGCTCAAATTCTTGAATTATCAAGTAGATTCACTCGGTGCCAACTAACAAAGATTTTAAATTATCAAGGAACAAAATGCAAATTATCATCACAATTTACAAAACAAGACAACAAAATTCCATAAAAATAAAGCTCATGATAAGAAATTTCTTATATTATAATAATCTATCTAAAATAATGAATGTTCACACAATAACATTTATAAACAGAACTAACCACACCCTATAAACAATAACAAAAAGTAAGTTTTTTTTTGTCACATAATATGTAACGGTTGTTGAGAATTGACACCATTCTGAACACTACAAGTTGCAAAAGTATTATTAGTTTATAACCACCTGAAAAAATCAACTGGCATAAAAAACTTGTGAAGTTCAGCATATATACACAGTAACTATAAATTTACCCAATAGTCTTCCACTCTCATTATCAATCTCTCGTACACATAACACAAAACACACACACAATGCCAACACAAATACACACATGAACACACAGGCACACACGCACAAAAACACAGGTACACACACACACAAAACACATAGCCACACACGCATGAACATGGGCACACACACACAAAACACACAGGCGCACACACACACAAAAACCCAAAACACGCACTCACACAAAACACATAAAAAACCCAAAACACATGCACAGTTAGAGAGAGAGAGAGTTAGAGAGACAGTAAGATCCAAAGGGAGATACCTAGACTCCTTGTCGACGGTGTTGCTAGAATATGGCTATGTTACTGGAATATGGGGGTGGTTGGGTATTGGTTGTTCGCAGTTGCTGGCGGTGTTATTGGAATATGGGGTGGTTGGGTGTTGGTTGTTCGCGGGAGAGAGGGCGTTGTTGCGGGGTTGGTGGGTGAGGTAAGGAGAGAGAGAGAGTTAGATAAGGCATAAGGAAGAGAGAAAGAGAGAGAGAGAGGGCATTGTTTCTGGGTGAGATAAGGAGCGAGACTTAGATGAGAGATAAGGGAGGGAGAGAGAGAGAGGTGTCGAGTGAGGATAGTATGAGTAAGAGATAACTTGAGAGATAAGGAGAAGAGAGAGATAGGTGCCGGGTGAGGAAAGAGATTAAAAATGGAAGAGAGGAGGGAGAGTGTATCAAGTAATAGAGAGAGTTATAGTATGAGATAAAAAGATAAAGTTAGATGAGAGATATAAGTCTTTGTATTAGTTAGTATGAGATAAGGGGAGAGAGTTAGGTGACAGATAGGAGTATTAGGAAAATTTGGTATGAGGACCATTAAATCTATAATCGTTAAGCGAACTAAATCGCAAAAACCTAAAGACAAAGAAATCTAACTAGTTTATTATATACTAGTCATTACCCGTACTTGAATGCACTCTTAACACAAAAAAAAAATGGTCAAACAAAAGGGGTATCCAAAAATATCTTAAATAAAAAAAGTGTAAGGATTGAAATGAAATTTTTTTATCTCATTAACACAATCCTGAAATCTCTGTGAACCTAAATTAACACCATTACAAAATTATCCGGCCATATATTTCTTCATAGCGACTTTTCTTTCAAATGAGTGTTCATTTTTTCAACCTCTTACTAAATCTAATAAATAGGTTGTCTAGTTCATATTGAACTAGAAATCAAATTTTCAAAAAATAGAAAAAAAAATCCAACTGAACTAACATTGTCTAGCGAATCTGCTTACAGCTGCAAGCATAATTGATTTAAATTATCTGCCACTATGACTTCTCGGATGCCATAGAAATATTCTTACGCTACAATTAAACCAAATTAACAAAATCAAAATTTCACTATTCAAATTTTTTTTGATTTAACTGACTTTTTTATCGTTTCGATGTCTATTTTGCACTATTCAAGTATTTAAAAAATATGAACATTAGCAAGGGGAAAGCGATGCAAATAAGGAAAAAAATTTGTTAGTTGGTTTAGAATATTGTTTTTTTGGTACAATTAGTTTCACTTATTTTTTTTATTGGTCATTGATATTTTTTTATTAGTAATTAGCTTAACTTTGAATTTTTTAGTTTTTTTTTTTTTTTGTGCAATTGATATCACTTGTTATTTTTTATTGGTGATTAGCCTGAATTTGAATTTTTTTTTTTATTGGTAATTAGCTTGGTTTTGAATATCTACAACCTGAGAATTTTTTTTAATATTTAAATATTTTCTCATGATAAAATCATACAAATATTTTGAGTAAATAAGTCTAATTAGTATCGTCAAGACAAACAAATAATGTTAAGAAAGAAAGTATGAGATAACATTGTTGGTCTTGACGATTCTAATTAGACTTTCATTCTATCTCATGTATATATATATATATATATATAGAGAGAGAGAGAGAGAGAGAGAGTATGAGAGATGCGAGAGTATGTGTTTAAAATGTTTGTGAGAGAGAGAGAGTTATATACACGTATCCGAGTTGAGTGTATGAGATAGAGAAAGAAAGAGAGTTATATTAGAGGAGCAATGTTATATATTCCAAATTTGTATCCCAAATATGCATCACAAATCAATAAGGATGGTTGGATCAGTGGGTCCCAATTAAAAAAGTTGATGGAGCTCACTCATCCAATGTCACGCCCCAAATTTCACAAAAGCATGATTAAAAAAAATTACTTTATTTATTCCCAAAAACACATGTCGGTTTGTTGTAAAAACATTTACAAATGTATCTCTTTAGTTTAAATAAATCATTTTTCAGCAAATTTCGGCAGAGTTTCCTTTAAAAATCGGGCATCCAGATAATTGGTGAGAGCTATCTGTGAGAACATTAAACATAATAATTATACCTAACTAGTATTTGCATCATATCAATCGTATACATCCATTCTCATGATATCCACAAACAAGTCATTACCGTTCAATACCGGGGTGGCAAATGGAGGCCCCACGAAGTCCTCCAAAATCCGGATTATAATTTAATTATCCAAAATTCTTCGTCATGAACATAATATGCATAATATCTAAAATCTTTATAAGTAAACCATTTAAAAGATCATAATCTATACATATTCTCTCAAATTAACCAAAATATAAATCACTTACAAATTCTCAATAATATACATCATCGAACATTGTTCTTTACATATTCCAACTAAATATATAAAAGGGTTAATTACAAAATGCCCCCTTGAACTTTGGGTCTTATTTCAATCAGATCCCTCTGGTTTAAAATTGAACAATTTGCCCCCTTAACGTTTGAATAATTTTCAATTAACTCCTACCGTTAGTTGACCACTGTTAAAAATGACTTAAATTAATCAAAAACCCACAACTACCCTTGTCTTAATATTTTGTGTAAAAATCAAAATCAAAAATAAAATCAAAAAAACCCAAGTCCGGTGAAAACCTAATTCCGGTGAAAAACTCAAATCCCTCTCCCTCGATTGAAACCGAAAATCACCCCCACCCTTCCCATAACTCCCTAATCCCTCTCCCTCCACTGAACCGAAATCCAAATCCCTCCCCCCTCAACTGAAACCGAAACCCACCCCCGCCCCACCCTTCCCTCAACTCCCTAATCCCTCCCCATCCACTGAACCGAAACCCAAATCCCCTCCCCCCCTCCCGTTGAAATTGAAACCCACCCCCACCCTTCCCACAACTCCCTAATCTCCCCTTCACTGAAACTGAAACCCTCTCTCTTAATTGTGGATCCGGTGATTTGTGGATGGGTGGTTGAGTGGTGGCTATGGTGGTTTGTGGTTGGGTGGTGGCTACAGTGGTTTGCGGCTGTGTTGGTGGCTGTGGTGGTGGTTGATTGGTTGGTTGGGTGATAGGGTGGTTTGTGGTTGAGTGACTGGGTGGTGGCTATGGTGATTTTTGGGCTAATTGATTGTGGCTGTAGTGGTTATGGCTGGGTGGTTGGGTGGGGGCTATGGTGGTTTGTGGGTTGGTTGATTGTAGCTGCGTTGGTGGCTGCGGTGGTTAGTGGTTGTGGCTAGGTGGTTTGGTGGTGGATGCAGTGGTTGTGGTTGTGGTTGTTGGCTGGGTCATGGTTCCGGTGGTTTGTAGCTAGTGGCATTGGAGGTTTTGGCTCAATTGGGTAAAGAAAAATGAAAGAAACTAGAGATGAAGAAAGGCTAAGAGTACAAAAGTAATTTTAAAGTTTTTGTCTAATTAATTAGTCAACTTGTTAATTTTGGAATTTGAAGGGGGCAAATTGTTCAATTTTAAACTAGAGGGATCTGATTGAAATAAGACCCAAAGTTCAAGGGGGCATTTTGTAATTAATCCTATATAAAAATCATAACAACTATCTTCTGTCTCGATACTCCCACTATGTAGCCCACCAACATATGCCCATAACTGAAAATGTTAAATGATAGGGGTGAGTAACCACACGCTCAGTAGGATAATTATTTTTTCAAGCAGTTACAAAGTTTTAAATACCAACATTTCACAAACCATACGAATAAGTAATGAAAACTTTCTATAATTTAGTATAGGAACAAGATAATAAGTAGAGCATTTATAAAAGTCTCCCAACACATCATCATTAGAAATATACAATGTATAAATTAAAAGTTTATACATTTTAAGTCAAACCATCATAGCAAATATCATGCATGCCTCGCATACGGACAATATAATCAATCACACCGGTTCACGCACGAACCATCCCCGGGGAACCTTTTGGGTCTTGCACCCTAGGTCTCATCGCCCTTCTTGCTTTTCAAGGGGAATGTGTAGGGCACAACTTGTGACGCCACATAGGCCATCACCGAAAACTACTACCATAACCAATCCCCCTTAGGACTAGTAGCCGCCTTGACAACCCACTCAATAGACCTCAACCGTTTACTAACCCTATGCCTGTAGTTAGTATCAAGCATACATTTTTCAAAAATTATTATTTTCTATATCCATAAATCATTTTGAAAACACATGTCATAGCCTTGACATTTTATCAAACATGTAGTAAGCTCAAATCTCAAAAGTTGTATTTTCAAAGCAACATAACCATTTCCAAGAGAATAAGTCATATATATTATGTACAAAATCATAGTATACTTTAAAACCCCAAATCATAAGTTTAATCAAATACTCATAACTAACATCAAACTAGGGTTTCAAAACCACAACACTAAAATCATTTCCATTTTCAAGAGATTAAGTCATATTATGTACAAGATCATAACATACTTCAAAACTCCCAAATCATAGGTTTAATCAAATACTCATAACTAAAATCAAACTAGGGTTTCAAACCCATAACACTAAAATCATTTTTATGCATGTGAGTTCACAATTCATGGCATACTCAATACTAAATCAAGGTTTATAACAAGTATTTTGTCATCAAACACATAGTAAACTTTAGCTAAAGAATATACATGAGATGCACAATATAAATGCAAGAGAGAGGAAAACTCCACCTAAGAATCAAGAATTCCAAGCCAAGTTCCTAGGATTTCCAAGCAAAGCCCAAGCTTTAGAGATCTTCTTCTTCCATTTCTCTTTCCCTTTATCTTCTCCTAAGGTTCTAAGAGGTATTGGGTGAGAGTATAATGAAATAATGGGAGAAATGGGGTTGAAATTGGGGTTTTAAACCCAGCAGTCCCGAAGTTTACTGTTTATGGGGCAAAAAAAATATATTTTTCTTCGAAATTACGGTTTTGCCACTAGACATCTCCAATTTAATCCCTATGACTATCCTAAGGTTTTTCGAATTTTCGGATTCATTTTTAATGTTATTTTAACCTAAAAATATTTAGTTTTATGATTTATCTCGAAACCAAAGTCAATTTACACCCGAAACACTAAAGTTACCATTTTACCCTCCGAACCGCTATATGAGCTAAACGTCTATTCCAAGATTTTCGGACCTCCCGAATTCAATGGTAATGTTATTTTTACCTAAAAAAATTAATATATTTACTTAGTTACCCTTATCAACCTTAAACACCTCCAAAAATTAAATTCGACTCAAAAGTCAATACGCCGGTACCTCAAACTTACACGACTGTTCATTTAACAACAATTCGAAGTTTCTCTCATCATTTTAATCATTTAAAAAAAATACTATCAAGTTAATATCATTTATAAGAAATATGAAATATGGGATCTCACATCCAATAATCCTCGTTCATTTGGAATACAAATTTGAATTACAAATTTGAGTTAAATAGTATTTTCCTTATATTTATTTGACAATCTATCTTCCAAACATTATCAAAAGACACTTGAACACTAAACCATTAAATTAAAAATTTAAGATGCAACAGTATCAATGTAGCAAACCCAACAGTCGCAGAAAAAAATAAATATAGACTAATTGTGAAAGAAAAAAGTGTCACAACTGTATTGGATTTTTGGATTGATTCTGTCTTTTAAAGCCAATGAGACTCGGAAGGTCAAGTTAAAGCCAAGTTAGGACTCCGAAGCTAAATAAAGACAGACTAAAAGCCAAGTTATTTCGGATTGATTTTGTCTTTTTCTCTTGAATAGCTACATTTATTTGTCTTGAATTTTTCCCGGCTCAGATCATTTGAGGATTATTAATTCGACGATTCTAATTAGACTTTCATTCCTTTTAAAACTCTAAAATTTTCATCTGTAATATAAAAAATACTATGTAATTCAAATTTGTAACCCAAATTTACAACGGGATATATACTCCCAACTAGAAGTTCAAGGAGTTAATCCGATTGATCTCAAACGTATCCCTCTTTCTAAAAAGGAATAAAATTCATTACGGATGAACCGCAATTCTCTATTTCACAGACTACCAATTAACAAATGACAGTTCAGCTGGAGAAGGCAAAAATCAAAGTTTGTGTTTTCCATGTCTTTGTCTTGGTCGCTGTTATCTTCTGCCTTTTAGCATGCACGCACACATTGACACCCACACACAAAAATCTCCTACGGCCAGCCAATTGCTCCACTGGAACCCTCATCCACTACCGCCAGAGTCCCATTCTTCTTCCCATTCTTCGTCTTCCTCCTTTTCACGCTTACATTTACTTAGGCACACCCCCATACCCACTCTATTTTGGGATCAATCCTAAACACTATAAGATCAATTCTAACATGTTGGTATCTATTTTAAATTTTTTTTTTTGTAACTCATTTTGACCCGAAACGAAGTAAGTTGCGATATCAAAGTTTTATCCTAGGTATGCACATCTTTAAGTTTTTTCATTACTACAGCCTCGATTAATAATTTTGCAAATTAAGGTCATCCTTAATCTCAAGTTAGGAAAAAGAACAAAATTTTTATCTTGAGGGACCAGATCATGGGCATTGCAAGGAATCTAATTCAATTGGATTTTTAAACAAATTATTGTTGGTACTAATTTTTGATTGTATTGAACCTATTAAAATCAAATTTTTAATGATATATTTGAGAAAGACGTATTCCTAATAAAATCGAAAATAAATTCCAATTTGTCGAACTGCAATTTAAAAGAATTTTAGATCCATTCATAAAACAATAGCAAGTTCAACTTATTTTCATCACATAATTACTTCATATGGATTGAGCACAAGTGATAACAAAAACATGAATTTCTAGAGATTAGAGAGAGCGAGAGAGATCTTTATTAAGAAAACAACAAACAGAGAGAATTTCTGCAATGAGAGATAGTCAAAGATCTCAATGACATTATTATATACGGTTGTGCCCCTATATAAGTTTTTCTTTTTTGAAATCTGGGGGGTATCCCCCTCTATGCTTGCAACAATTTAAAAATTCTCAAATCTAATGACAAAATGAGGGGCAATTTGCGATAAGAACCATCATTGTTCATCAAATAGCTAATGAGCAAATGGTCATCGTGATAAGCTTTTTTTACACATGGAGTCTATTTCTATCAAGTGTTGGAGGCTAGCACCGGTTGGATTAAGATAATATAGTTATTTACCTTAGCTAGAATTGTTTATTAGGATAATGATTAAGAGTTCTAGTTTAGCAATATTTTATTTAAAGACTGTCCTGTAAGCATTTACATAAGGAAGAATATGCAAAAGTCCTTCACGATTTTTTGTGAAGATTTTTCGGTGATATTTCTTTCAGTGTTTATTTTTATTTTTCTTCAGTTTTTTGTAGAATTTTGTTGGAGCGAAAACAAATTAAAGCATGAGACAGTTTGATAGACATCTTATAAGGAAGTCTCCAAATGAAGAACTGAACAATGCATAATGTTCGGTAGCTTGAAGACATTAGACAACCCAAGCAATAAGTCTTATTGGTTCAAGTCCGAGAACCTTCCTCTCCAAAGTGCACGGGAAGAAGACTTGGAGAAAATTAACCTTTTTTTTTTTTTTTTTTTCAGTTCTCTGACAAAAAAGATCGAGAAACCTCCCACTGAAAAACAAAGCATTGCCAAATTTCAAAGAAAACATAAAGGGCTATTCTCTTGGACTTACGATGAGAGGGTAAGGCTGCCTGTCACTTATTTTTTCTGTTGGCTTTTTGTTCGTCTTTTCCTTTGGAAAGTGATAGAAGAGTAAGAGGCTAGAGCTAGAGAGAGAACGAAGACAGTAGATGTAATGAGAACCTTCCGGATTCCATTGGGGTGTTGCAACCCGTTCGTACCACTTTCACTGGTGTTTATGTCCTCTTAACCATCAAAAGACCAAAAATCCCATATCAAAACACTGTAACCAAAAAAAAAGGATCTATTTCCCAGTTTTTCAGTATGTCTAAGTTTTTTAACTAACAGTTGAAATTAAATCAAAAGAGAAGCTACAAACCTACAATTTCATCAGAATCCATAAATAGACTATCATACTTACCCAAGCTAGGTGAGTCATCAACCATGGGCGATGGTAGAAAATACAGTTCAGCTAAGCACCTCGAAAAGTCTAAATCACCGTCAATGTCACCCTTAGGATTGTACTTGTACATTTGTGGGGTACCAACTTTCTCTTCTTGCTCCACACAAGATCGATACCAGACTCCTTCATCTGACAACCACCATCGACAATTACCAAAACACTTACTTCATCACCGCCTTCCAAGTGATTGCCAATCTTCCAATGGCTTAAACTTATCATATCTTCATCATCGTTTGGAATACCGAAAAAGATTGGATAAAGGGACCATTTCAAACGCTTGGTCTTGTTATTGATTTTTGTCACCAAAGGAAAAGGTACTATCCCAATATCTATTGAGCGACATGTATATACAGAGCACACATTGATGCCTTGGATTTTGAATTTAGGACGTGAAGGCACAGTAAAAGACATCGAGGATCCCTTACTTTTATGGTTGAACCAACTAGGAACCTCTCTCCTAGGAAAATATATGCTTGATACACCATCTAGATTTTAGTGTTACTGGTTTATTGTGTTGTTAAATTAGCGCAGATTATTTAATTGAATTGTTAAAATGCTTCAAAAATTAATAACTACGAAAGTGTTTATCCGATTTCCTACCCGATTAATTTGGACAGAAGTCAGGTAGAAATACCACTCTTGATCGGGTTGGATAGATCAAGAAAAAATTCTTCCTCAAAGTATCGAGTAGGAAGATGGAAGACCATATTTTAGAGTAGGGTGAACACCCCTACGAGAGAGATAGACATGGGACCATTTGATAAACATCTTGAATAGAAGTCTCCAAATGAAGAACTGAACAATACATAATTTTCTGTAGCCTAAAGAATAAGAACATGGCATACCACTCTAATCAATTCCTCGTTCTTCATGAATCCTTTAGGAGCCAGAAACACAACACCTAAACATAATTCTCGAAGTTTTGTTTTCAACAAAAACAAAAAATTCTAACAACCAAGCAATAAGTCTCGGGTTCAAGTCCGAGGATCTTCCTCTTCAAAGTACAGTTGATAGAGAAAAGATTGAGGGAAAAATATTTCGACATATGAAAATTTAAATTTCGTGCATCACACAAGGCGGTACTACTACTCTTGTAAACTAATCCTTTTATGTTTTCATTTGATCAGATAACACGTTACGATGTGACCAATTGATGGTTTTTAATATGGAAAAATCAATGACCAAATCTATTTATCAAGGTTAGGCAATTGGTGCCCTCCTCAGAAGAGTAATGTTATTAGAACTTAAAAAAAATTAACTTAATTTATTGATATGATGATGTGACAAGTGATAGTGTCTTAATGAAGTAATCCAAGAGTTACAGTCACAATAATGCTATTGGATAATGTGATGTAGAACAGGTGACAGCTAATTACTTAAAGCAAAAAGATCGGCGTGCGTCCAAGACTCAACCAAAAGCAAAATGGTGATAGTAGAGGCAAAATGACTCGAACTCGGAATTGATTGACACTAGTTGTGTTTGATCTGGATCAGGTCAACGATCAAGACTCATCGTTTTGTCATGAGCTCCTTCAGTTTTGAGCTGAATTCCATCGTTTAGGTCTTTAAAACGCCATTTTTTCCGTTTTAGAAAAAAATTCAAAAATTAATAATAAATCATAAGAGATTCTTAATTCAATGCCGTAAGACTTAAGACAACACGTGCTTTTATGTTAATTAGTCAAATTCCAATTTTTTATTTTTGGTAATTTTCATATAATTTGGAAATTTACCTTGATTGCAGGGACAATTAGGGTTTTGACCGTTTCTATATATTCCCTTATGTAATATGGATTATTCAGTGAATAATGTACCTTTTTAGAGATATTCTGTTATTCTTTTCTCTGTAGATTCAAAGTGTGTGTTCTATTACTCTTAGAATCGTAATGTTTTTTGTGTTTTTTGTTCTGTTGTGTCACCATGTCATTACCATATCATTAAGCCAATTTTTTAATTCGTAAGCATTAGTCCTCACATAAGAGCCCCAATCTGAATGCAAGACACACAAGCCCTAGTTCTAGTCTAACAAGTAAAAGCCACATTAAAAGAAAAGTTAATGGAAGATGCGTAAAGGAAAATGGTAAGAACATATCATGGACAAGTATGCATACAAAAACAAGAAGCAAACATTGCACGCAGGTAATAGGAATAATACGAATCCAAAGTTAGAGGAAAAAAAAGGAGAATCTCATTTTGTACCTTAAAAGATTTAAGTTTTCTCACTTTGTACCCTCAAAGATGAGATTTCTTATATTTTACCCTTATGACATGTTTGGTTCGAGTACAAATAAAGAATGGGATTCGATAATTGATTCTCATCCAATCCATACAAATGGTATTAATAAACGTACTATTTGATATTATCCTTTGTGTATCAAGTTTGAATCAAGGTATAAATGTATAATTATAATACTAAATTTATGTTTGGATTAGGTGATAATTTATCATATAAAATTAGAAATGACAAGAGTTTGTGTAAAGTGTAACTTTTGTATGAAGGTGTAGATCTAGGTTTGTAAGGGTCATAAAATCATTGTGGTTTTAATATGAAACTTGTTAAAAATAATACCATATACCACATAATATTCATTAATACATAATATTATTTGTTAAATGATAATAATGAACTAAGTTGGGATTAACGAGAAATCGATAGCGGGTTGCTATAATTCAATCCAAACTTGGTATTACATCATCACCGGACTAAATTAATCCAATCTCATCTCTTAATACCTAAACCAAACATGTTATCAATGTATTAAAAATGTTGCAATGTGACATTTCCATTGTTTATTACATTAAAATTCACTCTATTAACGTTGACGGAATGAATAACGGAAACTAACGGAAAGGTTTCATTACAACACTTTTAACACACTGAAATGTGAGAAATTTAATGTTCGAGGGTACAAAGTGAGCATTCTTAAATTTTTTAGGATGTAAAGTATAATTCGCCAAAAAAAAAGGTAAGAAAGTGCAAGGGATAATTGCTGCAATCAATTCGAGATAGCGATTGAGCTGCTGATGAATCCTGAAACAACCACAAGGTTAGGAAAAAGGGAGCTAGGCGCAAACCCGACTTATCCCCTCCGAAGCTCAAGTCAGTAAGAGATGGAGGATGAAGCTCTATTGAATGTGTTCTGAATCGAGTTTGCGTACCTTAGTCCATTTTTCTGAGGGGTATTTATACCGGGACTTGAAATGATTGCTCTGACACAGAGGTCATCTCAGCATTTAATGCCCTTCACAATTACCCATGCGCAATGAGTGATTCCCACCTGGATTCCTGTGTCATTAATGCTAGGAGGATGGGACTAGCCCTCGGGGCCACGCCGAGAACCTCCAGCTACCTCTGAGTACTCGAGTGTCTATGAACGGCGTCTGACACCTACTCCCGAGTAGTCGGCGTCTAGGGTGCAAGCAGCCCTAATTCTGTGCTCGGCGTCTCAGCCATTAATGCACCCACTCATGATTGTCAGTTTGGGTCTTCGAGGGTGCAGAGGCTTATTAAATGCTCTATCTGAGTCACTCACGTCTCCATAAATGCTGGGTCACATCGCATTAATTGCAGGTGTCAGGAGTTTGTACTCGGTTCCACGAAACCATCCTTCGTCGGCTTTCCTCCTTGTTGTCGGCGCTGGCTCCATTCTACTCGAAGTCAGCTCCAATCCTCGGCATCGGCTCCACGGCTTCATAACAGCTACACCTGCACACCTATCGCCTTGGGGTCTGCTGAGCCGCCTTGAGTCCATCATTTAATGAAATCTTTCATCATTTCGTTTGTGTTTGAACTGTGAATGCAATTCACTTTTACGCCGTCATTTCTTCTTTACATGTGTTCTTTCACGTTGAAACCATGTGTTGAACCAGCCCGGCCCGGTCTTGTACCACTAGGGGCCGAGGCCCATAATGTAAAGACGAGCGAACCCTTTAACTGCTGATCATTAGGGTTGCTAACCTCTCCTCGGGGCCAGGACCACCGAGAACTCGTCTCGCTATACTCGAGAGTTACCCCAATCGGTGAGGTCTTATACCCCTCGGGACCATGCCCCTAACGACCGAGAGCTCGTCTCGTGCTGTGCTTTTGAGAGCGTTGCCCCAATCGGTGAGGTCTTATACCCCTCGGGACCATGCCCCTAACGACCGAGAGCTCGTCTCGTGTTGTACTATTTCAAGCATAAACAAGATACTGAACCCATGTTAACAAAAATATCTTTTCAGATTAGATACATTCCAGGGTCGGATTACATTATTGCCATCCATACTCTGTAGCCTGTATGCCCCGGTGCCCCCCACTGCAACCACTTTGTAGGGGCCTTCCCAATTAGGTCTGAGCTTCCCTTCGGCGGGTTCCCGAGCAGCGCCTACTACCTTTCTAAGCACCAAGTCCCCCACTTTGAAATCTCTTGTTCGGACCTTCTTCTGATGCTGTCTTGACAGTTCCCCTTGGTACTTGACTAATTTGATGGACGCCAGTTCTCTCCTTTCCTCGGCCAAGTCAAGATATTTCGCAAGCATCTGGTCATTATTCCCTAAATCGAATGCTTGACTTCGGATGGTCGAGAGCCCGACTTCTAACGGGATGACAGCCTCAACCCCGTATGTCAAGGCGAACGGCGTTTCCCCTGTTGAAGTCCTCGGCGTAGTTCTATAGGCCCACAGTACGTTGAGTAATTCCTCGGTCCACTTTCCTTTTGCCTTCTCAAGCCTTTTCTTGATTCCTGCTAACATAGTCTTGTTAGAAACCTCTGCTTGCCCATTATTCTGGGGGTAGGCTGGTGTGGAATAATAGTTGCGTATTCCAAACTCCGAGCAAAACTCTCTGAAAGGGCCGCAGTTGAACTAAGTGCCATTGTCCGAGATGATAGCTCTAGGAATCCCAAACCGAGTGATTATGTTCTGCCACACGAATTTTTTTGTCTCGGCGTCTCGGATACGGCTCAGGGGCTCTGCTTCGATCCACTTAGTGAAGTAATCAGTAGCTACCAATAAGAATCTCCTGCCTGAAGGGGCCTTCGGGAGTGGACCCACAATATCCATCCCCCATTGAGCGAACGGCCAAGGACTAGTCAGCAAATTCAGATCTCCTGCCGGCTGTTGGATGATGGGAGCAAATTTCTGACATTTGTCGCATTTTCGCACGTAACTCTTCGCGTCTTTCTGCATATAAGGCCACCAATACCCTTGTGTCATTGCTCGATGTGCAAGGGATCTGCCTCCTGTATGGCTTCCACATATGCCCTCATGGATCTCGTAGAACAAAGGTTCCACCTTGTCTTCGGGGACACAAAGCAAATGGGGCCCGGAGAAAGATTTCTTGTACAACTGCTGATCGGCGGATATCCAGAACCTAGGAGCTTTGAGTCTGATCTTCCTGGCTTCTTTGACGTCCTCGGGGAGCACGCCCTCCGTCAGATATGCAACAATGGGTTCCATCCAGCCCAAAGTTGATTGTGTCTACATCGGCAATACTTGCTGGGCACCTGTCTCTTCTATGCTTGGTTTTTCCCAGTTTTCAACAATGATACGCCGGGTTACCTCTAAGGCCAACGCCGAGGCCAGGCAGGCTAAGGCGTCGGCGTGGGTGTTCTGATCTCTTGAAATCTGGGAAACTTCCACTTTTTCAAATTTCTCTATCTTGGACTTCGTCTTCTGACAGTATGCTTTCATCCTGGTATCCCGGACTTCAAAGTCACCATTGATCTGATTCACCACTAGCTGGGAGTCACAAAAGGCATGCAGGTGTCTAACTCCAACCGAGTAGGCAATATCGATCCCTGCCAACAGTGCCTCATACTCGGCTTCGTTATTAGATGCTTTAAATCCCAATCTGATAGCTTGTTCTATTGTGAATCCTTCTGAACTAGCCAGTACTACCCCGACTCCTGCCCCCCTTGCGTTCGAGGACCCGTCGACATGAAGGCTCCAGTCAACATTAAAAGCGGCAATCTCCGATGGGGACTCGGGCGCAGAGAACTCGGCAATGAAATCAGCAAGGATCTGGCCCTTAATTGAGGTACGGGGTTTATACCTTATTTCGAATTCTCCAAGCTCCACAGCCCACTTGGCGACTCTACCTGATATGTCAGCTTTCTGAAGGATGGGCCCAAGAGGGCGATCAGTCAATACCTCAATGGTGTGTGCCTGAAAATAGTGCCTGAGTTTCCTCGCCGAGATTACCAGGGTAAGGACTAATTTCTCCATTGGTAAATACCTTGTCTCGGCGTCAAGTAAGGTCTTACTCACGAAATAGACGGGCCTCTGTGCCCCTTCACACTCCCTCACCAAAGCACCACTGACAGCTTCCTCCGAGACAGACAAGTAGAGGTACAGTGTTTCCCCTGCCCCTGGGACGGAGAGGGTCGGAGGACACTTCAGATATCCTTTAATCCCTTCAAGTGCTCGACCGCATTCCTCGTCCCAGACCCCCTTTGCCGCCCCCTTCAGCTTGGCAAAAAATGATTTGCACCTATCAGAGGATTTGAAAATAAACCGATTAAGGGCGGCAAGCATCCCAGTCAACTTCTGGACGTCTTTGATAGTCCTGGGCGCCTGGATGTTTTGGACCGCTTGAATCTGCTCGGGGTTAGCCTTAATGCCCCTATGGGTTACCAAGTACCCTAGAAACTTCCCCGAGCTTACCCTGAAGGCACACTTCGAGGCATTAAGCTTTAAGCCATAGTGTCGGAGTATGGAGAATGTAGTGCCGAGATCAGTAAGATGATTGGCACTCTCCTTACTCTTCATCAGCATATCATCAATGTACACCTCCATGGTGATGCCGAGAAGGTGCTTGAACATCTTGTTCATTAGCCACTGGTAGGTAACACCGGCATTCTTCAATCCGAACGGCATCACCGTGTAACAATAGATTCCTCGGGGCGTAATGAAGGCTGTTTTCTCTTGATCCGACTCCTCCAAAGCGATTTGGTGATAGCCAGCCCGAGCATCCATGAAAGTGATGCATTTGTGACCCGCGGTTGCATCCACCAGCTGATCAACTTTAGGGAGCGGCTATCCATCCTTGGGGCACGCCTTATTTAAGACGGTGAAATCCACGCAAACCCGCCATTTGCCTTCCTTCTTTTTGGCGCGAACCGTGTTAGACAGCCACTCGGGGAACTGGACCTCCCGAATGGTACCCGCCTCTAGCAATTTATCAACCTCTTCGTCCACGGCTTTTGCGTGATGCAGGGCCGTCCTACGTGCCTTTTGCCTCACCAGCTTGAAATTCGGATTAACATGAAGCCGATGGGTCACGACCTCGGGGCTAATCCCTGTCATCTCGGCATAAGTCCAGGCGAAAACGTCGACATTTCGGCGCAGGAAAGAAGTCATCTCCGCTCTCTCGGCATTATCCAATGAAGACCCTATCAAAAAATACCTCCCTTCATCACCGGGACTCAAAAGGACTTTGATCAGCGGCTCCGTGGAACGGTCGGCTAGTTCCACTGCGGGCTCATCTACCCCAAGCCGACCAAACTGTGATTGCTATTTGGCTACCACTTCCTTGGGATCACGGTCTCCCGGCCGGGTACCGAGTCCTGTCTTCATTGCGTCATAGAAACAGTTCTTTGCTGCCAACTGGTCACCTCGGATTTCCATGATGCCGCACGGGGTGGGGAATTTCATTTTCTGATGATAGCTGGAGTGGACTACTTCCATGGCATGCAACCACGTCCTTCCCATTATGGCATTGTATGAAGAATCAGAGTCTATCACCAAAAACTCCACTGGGATCGAGACGATTGCCGCCCGAACCATCAAAGTGATCTTGCCGAGTGGAAGAGCACTCGAACCATTAAAACCAATGAGGGGTGTCTGGACTGGCTTCAAGTCCCCGCGGGTCAGGCCCAGCTTCCGGAAGAGGTCGTCATACATTACCTCGGACAAGCTCCCAGAATCTATTAGGATCCTCCTCACATCATATTTGTCGATTCGCAAAGTGATCACAAGGGCATCATCATGCGGCAGAGCCACTCCTCCTAAATCGGCGTCGGAGAAGCTGCTGACCTCGTGATCCAGCCGGGGCCTCTTGGAGGACTGTCCTTCCCACTCACTTTCTTCAACCTTTAACGCTTGTGAAACCCTCTTGCGTTCAGCCCGGAGGACGTTATACGTCGGCCTTTCAACCGTACAAGCATGTATAACGTTTATTACAGGAACAACCTCTGGGGGCGACTCCACCCTTTCCTCAGCCGCCCTCCGGCGGGGCCTCTGGTCAATGAACTCTCCAATGTGCCCATCTTGGACTAACTGCTCGAGGAAGGCCTTGTACGCCTTGCAGTCATCAGTTATATGGCCAAAATCTCTATGATAGGAACATCTGGCTGTTGAGTCTCTCGTGGCCGGGTCACCTAACATTTTTGGGGGCCACCTGAAATAAGGTTGGTACCTTATCTTCCTCAGCATCCTGTAAATAGGTTCTTTGAAAACCGTGTTAACCCCTTGGAAGGACAAGCGGTTCGGCGGCGGAGTGGGTGCACTCCTCCGAGATGGCTGTTCTCTATCTTTTTTCCTCGGCACCGAGGCTCTATTCTCGGGAATAGTGGTCTCTTCCTCAACTCGTGCATACTTGTCTATGCACGCCATCAGGTCCTTCATGTCCTCAGGAACCTTTTTAGTAAGAGACCTGTAGAGGCTGGTGTCCCGGGACAACCTCAGCCGAAAAGACGCCGCGGCCATCACCTTCGAGCACGCATCCACCTCGTTAACCTCCTCCCAGTACCGTATCGCATACTGTCGGAGGGATTCCCCATTCTTCCGCCTAAGTGTCAGTAAGACGCCAATGTCTTTCGGCCTTTTAGCGTTGGTGATGAACCGCGCCTTGAAGAGCTCGACCATTTGCTTCCAAGACTTGATGCTCTCCGAGGCCAAACTCTCATACCACTTCATAGCGGTATCTCCCAGGCTCATGGGGAAAACTCGGCATAACACCCTCCGGTCGGTGTCATAAATTGGCATTAGTTGCTTGTAATGCTAAAGGTGACTCTCAGGATTGGTTCTCCCATCATATACCTTGAATCGGGGGACAGCAAACTTCTTCGGCATTTCAGTTTCCCGAATAGACCGCACAAAAGGAGAAGACCTGTTCATCATCTCCCCCGGGCTGCGGTCCTCGGTGCCTGTCGCCAGGATGCTCTCGGGGGTACCTAGCTTCCCTTGACCCCCTCGCGGTAGACTCCGCCTGAGATCCCGTTGCCATGGTATCTTGAGGAATCCCACCGCGAAAAGCTTGTCCCGTGGCGATATTCTCCGGACCCTTCAGCGGGTGCATGCTTCCACCGATTTCGTGGATCTTGTCTATCGGCTGAGCGTCCGCGCCGATTCCTCTGGGGGGTTTCAGGCCTCACCCCCCTGGACTCCTCTCGGCTAAGACTTCGACCCTCTGGTTCTCGGGTACGCCAGCTGGCATTTGCTGACTGCTCGAACTCTTTGAGCCTATGCCGCACCTTGGCGTTGTCTCTTTCAAATTCCCTGATGCGTTCCTCCATACGTTTCTCCACCCGTTCCACGATGTCACGCGCTGAGGGGCCTTGCCCACCTAGACCTTAATCCACTGGGAACGCCCGTTGTGAAGAACGCTCAACCCTAGCTGATTGACCCACCGGGCCAAATTCTGTGACCACCGGGAGGCGGGTAGCCTCCATGTTTCTCATGCGTAAACTCCCTACTCCCTCACCTTGGGATCGTGTGTTCACGATTGTGTAACCGCTACAAGGGAAAGGTTGTATCTTCCCACAGATGGCGCCAAATTACACAGGGTAATTCCTGCAATCAATTCCAGATAGCGATTGAGCTGCTGATGAACCCTGAAACAATCACAAGGTTAGGAAAAAGGGAGACAGGCGCATGCCTGGCTTATCCCCTCCGAAGCTCAAGTCAGTAAGAGAGGGAGGATGAAGCTCTATTGAATGTGTTCTGAATCGAGTTTGCGTACCTTAGTCCATTTTTCTGAGGGGTATTTATACCGGGACTTGAAATGATTGCTCTGACACAGAGGTCATCTCAGCATTTAATGCCCTTCACAATTACCCATACGCAATGAGTGATTCCCACCTGGATTCCTGTGTCATTAATGCTTAGAGAATGGGACTAGCCATCGGGGCCACGCCGAGAACCTCCAGCTACCTCCGAGTACTCGAGTGTCTATGAACGGTGTCTGACACCTACTCCCGAGTAGTCGGCGTCTAGGGGGCAAGCACCCCTAATTCTGTGCTTGGCGTCTCAGCCATTAATGCACCCACTCATGATTGTCAGTTTGGGTCTTCGAGGGTGCAGATGCTTATTAAATGCTCTGTCTGAGTCACTCACGTCTCCATAAATGCTGGGTCACATCGCATTAATTGCAGGTGTCAGGAGTTTGTACTCGGCTCCATGAAACCATCATTCGTCACTTTCCTCCTTGTTGTCGGCGCAGGCTCCATTCTACTCGGAGTCGGCTCCATTCCTCGGCATCGGCTCCATGGCTTCATAACAGCTACACCTGTACACCTGTCGCCTTGGGGTCTGCTGAGCCGCCTTGAGTCCCTCCAGAAAGATATAGATAGTAAAAGAGCAAGCAAAAAACTTCCATTATAAATAAATGATTGAAGATAAGAGGAACATAAAATGGTTAGAGAAATATATGCAATATACTATAACAAATAATTTAGAGGTGAAGAGGTTAAGAAGTCTTCTTTCCTCAAATTTTAAATTCTTCGAATTTATACCTTTTTTTAATAAAATTATGATTTATCCAACATTGTCATTAGGGATGACATTGGACCGAAGCGGGGGCGGGGGGTGAAGTCTCCATCCCTGTACCCGCTTAAAAAAATTACGTTCATCCCCAGTCCTCCCCCGTTAATAGATATATTTTTCATCCCCATCACCGTCCGCGGGTAAATTTGTAATCTCCGCCCCCCCTATCCATCTTACCCGCCCTAGCCCAAACCCAAACTCAAGCCAACATAATCCAAAATTTTAAATAAATCTAACATTTTAAATAATTTAACATAGTTATAGAATATCATAAACTAATTAAAAGTTTGTCATTTACAACATAATATAATTAAAACATTGTCTCCCATGTAAATCAAAAATAATATAATGCAATACAACATAATGTAACATAACATAATCCAACATAAAAAAATACAAAAACACAAAAATCTTCACTTTTTCAAGCAAAAAACATGAAAAAAGTCAAAAAATAAAACAATTTTCAAAAGAAAAAAAATCATTCAATAATATGTAGATTTGTATTCACAACAACATGTATATATATAAAATAATAATAATAATAATAATAATAATAACGGGTAAAGAGGGGCGGGACAGGAGTAAATGTCAGTCCATCCCCGCCTTCATTCCCGTACGGGTTTATACGGGTATTCTCGTATACGTTCACCGTCCAATACATATAGTCCATCTCCGATCCAAACAGGGCGAGTTTGGACGAATATCTATTTTTACTCGGTCCATTGCCATCCCTAATTGCCATGAGAGTCATGACAAGTGGAGATTTAAATTCCATCTATCCACTTGTCATACACCACTACTCCTTTAAAAGGGTAATTCTATGTTACCGCAAAAAAATTGTGATAATTTACTAAAAATTATCACTTGTAATGATTGTTGGAGCATTTTAATAAAAAATAGTACTTTTATATGGGAAACTCAATTTCAGATTGACTAAATTTCTTAAAGTACTGTACTAGTGCTATTTAGTCATTGAGTTAAGTGAGACATTAAAATTCTCATTTTAGAATCAATCATACTCTTTATAAAATGAAATTTATAAAAAAGTTATGATTGATCATGCTCTTTATGAAATTTAATTTATAATCAATTTATAAAAAAGTTATAACTTAAATTTCATTTATAAAATTATAACCATAGTCTTTCCTTCTTAAAAATATTTCTTCTTTATTTTCTTTTGCTAAGACACCAGGATATGATGTGACTAATTAACAATTTTTAATGTGAAAAAATCACTAATCAAATCCATTTATCTATGGTAGGCAATGAGTGTCCCTGACAGAATCAACTCAATTTGAACGCAAGACACACAAACCCCACATCTAGTTCATAGTAAAAGCCACTATCAGGACAAGTTTCTTACCTATTTCCATTCCCTGTAGCTAATGTTTATCCATACATAAATCCCTATGAATTACGTCACAAGCAAGCCCAAGCAAGTTTTGGATACTTTAGGCGTCATTTTGTATTTTTTTTTAAACATTACAAGATTGTTTTGATTTTATATAAAAATTCGGGTCATTACATGCTCATTTTCTGTTTAAAAAAATATGATCATGATAAAATAGTTGGACTAACTACATACATTCGTGTGATAAGATTTTTCTAAGCAGACTAAATCGAGAGAAGCATCGAGAGAGTTGGAGAGATATTGAGAGAGAAATCAAGATTGATGATTGTGCTATTTTTTGGCGATTCTAATGATATGTGAGTTGCCTTTATTTGAGATTTAATGAGTGCGCAACAACACTATTTATGTTTTTGTCTTTACAACTCCCAACTCTTGTGCCCATGATTTTTTCGTTGTTTAATTTTTTTTTTTTCTTTTAGTAGCATTTTTGAGATAGTATGAGTCACAATTGTGCGATTACTGATTTGGCCTAGATTTGCATATTTTTGGCTTTTTGGGTTGCGCTAATTTGAACGTAAAATTAATTGTAATTAGCTTGTATTCACCTCTACGTTATTTGTATCATCTTAATATTATCAATTCAAAGAATAAATGAAAAGCTCCACGTTAAAAGGAAATTTTTTGGCCCCGCCCTTGAAGCAGGGATTGAATTCTCTTGCCGCCATAGGAGAGATCAACTGCTAATTGGGCATGCAATGTTGCTTCTATTAACTTGTTTCAGCCAATAATCATAGTGGCTGAGAAAATACTATTCAATATTGAGCAATTACGATTAATTATACATACGCACTCTTTTGGGGTGTGTCTCTCAAATGATTAATTATGCAGAGCCTTTGCAAAAAAAAATTAACTAGACTTTTTTGGAGAAATTTTGAATGGGTTTAATACACAAGGTCACCATACATACCAAATGAAAAATTATCACAAAATTAGTTTGTGGAACAAATAAGTTGACTTTTTTTCTAAAAAAAATAGGGTAAAAATCATAATTGATCTCTAAACTTTGTCTTTAATTTCAATTTGATCTCAAAACTTTCAATTGTCCCAATTTTGTCCCTCAATTCGTCTTAATTAAGTTCTTCCGTCAATTTTCATCGTTAGATCAATTGAAGACTAGTCCAATCAGATCTATCTCAATGTTGATATAACGCTGAGAACGGACAAAAAAAACTTAAGGGAGACAAAATAGATAGTTGATGGTCTGATTTGAGACAAGTAAAAGTTTAGAGACCAAATTAAAATGTAAGGAAAAATTTAGCGACCAACTATAATTTTTATCCAAAAAATTATAACGGACTGATCAGTAGCAACTATTCATTAGGAATACACACAATATTTTATTGGTGAATTATATCACCTGTTATTGTGATCTTTTTGCGTATGTAGAGAGAGAGAGAGGGGGGGGAGGAAAAATGGTTGGTTGGTAGGAGCCGAAGACGAATTCGCTGCCCACGTTGAAGGCCGTGCGCGGTAAGAGGAAACAAAGGAAAGTGGTCGCAACCACAGATGAAACATCCAAGCAAGTGGGTTGAACTTGCTTCAATCCACTTTAAATAACATAAATAAATTAAACTATATTTTAACAACTATTTTTTCGAATAGTCACATATATATATAGTAGATATAATTCAAACCGTACCAACCATTTTTTTTTTGTATAAAATCTAAATATGTGAAGTACTACGTAACGAATCTGAATTTACATTGATAATGATAGATTTCAGCATGGACCGTCCATCCAAAGCACAGAACACCCAATGGGCCCCCTGGTTACATGGTAGCCCAAACGGCCCATTCGCAGTCTGCCCACTCCGCCATAGGAATGGACCACACCCCAAGGAAGGGAGTCCAATGACGCTCAGATCGGTATATGCTTGCTCGGCCACATCAAACTCGGCAGAGAGCAGCCCGGGAAGAAGGAGCTCGGTATGCGTTAGATCCCAAGCATCTCCCGTCACACCACGTGTCCAAGGGACAGGGGGACAGCCTCTGGAGCCCCAAACGAATACACACTCTCTGATAAAGAGAATATTTGTACATATACCGTTTTAAGAATTGTGGGCACAACTTGAGTCAGGGTGACAGACACCACTAAAAGACAAAGAAAGAAAGGACCACAGAATCAACCAAGAAAAGGATGGAATCGCATAAAACCTTAGATGACCACGTGTATAAATAGATGACCACGTGGTCGCAGCCACAGATGAAACATCTAAGCAAGTGAGTTGAACTTGCTTCAATCCACTTCGAATAACATAAATAAATTAAACAATATTATAACAACTATTTTTTCGAATAGTCATATATATATATAGTAGATATAATTCAAACCGTACCAACAATATTTTTTTTTTTTTGTATAAAATCTAAATATGTGAAGTACTACGTAACAAATCTGAATTTATATTGATAATGATAGATTTCGGCTTAGACAGTCCATCCAAAGCACAGAAAACACAATGGGCCCCCTGGGTACATGGTAGCCCAAACGGCCAATTCGCAGTCTGCCCACTCCGCCATAGGAATGGACCACACCCCAAGGAAGGGAGTCCAATGACGCTCAGATTGGTATATGCTTGTTCGGCCACATCAAACTCGGCGGATAACAGCCCGGGAACAAGGAGCTCGGTATGCGTTAGATCCCGAGCATCTCTCGTCACACCACGTGTCCAAGGGACAGGGGGACAGCCTTTGGAGCCCCTAACGAACACGCACTCTTTGATAAAGAGAATATTTGTACATATACCGTTTTAAGGATTGTGGGCACAACTTGAGTTAGGGTGGCAGACACCACTACAAGACACAGAAAGAAAGGACCATAGAATCAACCAAGAAAAGGAAGAAATCACATAAAACCTTAGATGACCACGTGTATAAATAGATGACCACGTGGTTGCAGCCACAGATGAAACATCCAAGCAAGTGGGTTGAACTTGCTTCAATCCACTTTGAATAACATAAATAAATTAAACTATATTTTAACAACTATATTTTCGAATAGTCATATATATATATAGTAGATATAATTCAAACCCTACCAAATTTTTTTTTTTTTTTTGTATATAAAATCTAAATATGTGAAGTACTACGTAACAAATCTGAATTTATATTGATAATGATAGATTTCGGCTTGGACCGTCCATCCAAAGCACAGAACACCCAATGGGCCCCCCCTGGTTACATGGTAGCCCTAACGGGCCATTCGCAGTTTGCCCACTCCACCATAGGAATGGACCACACCCCAAGGAAGGGGGGGTCCAATGATGCTCAAATCGGTATATGCTTGCTCGGCCACATCAAACTCGGGGGAGAGCAGCCCGGGAACAAGGAGCTCGGTATGCGTTAGATCCCGAGCATCTCCCGTCGCACCACGTGTCCAATGAACTAGGTGACAGCCTCTGGGGCCCCTAACGAACACGCACTCTCAAATAAAGACAATATTTGTACATATACCATTTTAAGGATTGTGGACACAACTTGAGTCAGGGTGGCAGACACCACTACAGGACAAAGAAAAAAAAGACCACAGATTCAACCAAAGAAAGGAAGGAATCGCATAAAATAGATGACCACGTGGTCGTAGCCACATATGGAAAATCCAAGCAAATGGGTTGAACTTGCTTCAATCGACTTTGAATAACATAAATAAATTAAACTATATTTTAACAACTATTTTTTGGAATAGTCATATATATATATATAGTAGATATATTTGAAACCGTACCAACAATTTTTTTTTTTTTTGTATAAAATCTAAATATGTGAAGTATTACGTAACAAATATGAATTTATATTGATAATGATAGATTTCGGCTTGGACCGTCCATCCAAAGCACAGAACCCCCAATGGGCCCCCTAGTTACATGGTAGCCCAAACGGCCTATTCGCAGTCTGCCCACTCCGCCATAGGAATGGACCACACCCCACGGAAGGGAGTCTAATGATGCTCAGATTGGTATATGCTTGCTCGGCCACATCAAACTCAGCGGAGAGCAGCCCGGGAACAAGGACCTCGGTATGCATTAGATTCCGAGCATCTCCCGTCACACCACGTGTCCAAGGGACAGGGGGACAGCCTCTGGAACCCCTAACGAACACGCACTCTCTGATAAATAGAATATTTGTACATATACCGTTTTAAGGATTATGGGCACAACTTGAGTCAGGGTGGCAGACACCACTACAGGACAAAGAAAGAAATGACCACAGAATTAACCAATGAAAGGAAGGAATCGCATAAAACCTTAGATGACCACGTGTATAAATAGATGACCACGTGGTCGCAGCCACAGATGAAACTTCCAAGCAAGTGGGTTGAACTTGCTTCAATCCAGTTTGAATAGCATAAATAAATTAAACTATATTTTAACAACTATTTTTTCGAATAGTCATATATATATATATAGTAGATATAATGCAAACCGTACCAACCATTTTTTTTTTTTTTTGTATAAATTCTGTATATGTGAAGTACTACGTAACAAATCTGAATTTATATTGATAATGATAGATTTCGGCTTGGACCGTCCATCCAAAGCACAAAACACCCAATGGGCCCCCTAGTTACATGGTAGCCCAAACGGCCCATTCGCAGTCTGCCCACTCCGCCATAAGAATGGACCACACCCCACGGAAGGGAGTCCAATGACGCTCAGATCGGTATATACTTGCTCGGCCACATCAAACTCGACGGAGAGCAGCCCAGGAATAAGGAGCTCGGTATGCGTTAGATCCCGAGTATCTCCCGTCGCACCACGTGTCTAAGGGACAGGGGGACAGCCTCTGGAGCCCCTAACGAACACGCACTCTCTGATAAAGAAAATATTTGTACATATACCGTTTTAAGGATTGTGGGCACTACTTGACTCTGGGTGGCAGACACCACTACAAGACAAAGAAAGAAAGGACCACATAATCAACTAAGGAAAGGAAGGAATCACATAAAACCTTAGATGACCACGTGTATAAATAGATGACCACGTGGTCGCAGCCACAGATGAAACTTCCAAGCAAGTGGGTTGAACTTGCTTCAATCCAGTTTGAATAGCATAAATAAATTAAACTATATTTTAACAACTATTTTTTCGAATAGTCATATATATATATATAGTAGATATAATGCAAACCGTACCAACCATTTTTTTTTTTTTTTTTGTATAAATTCTGTATATGTGAAGTACTACGTAACAAATCTGAATTTATATTGATAATGGTAGATTTCGGCATGCACCGTCCATCCAAAGCACAGAAAACCCAATGGGCCCCTTGGTTACATGGTAGCCCAAACGGCCAATTCGCTGTCTGCCGACTCCGCCATAGGAATGGACCACACCCCAAGGAAGGGAGTCCAATGATGCTCAGATCGGAATAAACTTGCTCGGCCACGTCAAACTCGGCGGAGAGCAGCTCGGGAACAAAGAGCTCAATATGCGTTAGATCCCGAGCATCTCATGTCACACCACGTGTCCAAGGGACAGGGGGACAACCCCTTGAGCCCATAACGAACACGCACTCTCTGATAAACAAAATATTTGTACATATACCGTTTTAAGGATTGTGGGCACGACTTGAGTCAGGGTGGCAGACACCACTACAGGACAAAGAAAGAAAGGACCACAGATTCAACCAAAGAAATTAAGGAATCGCATAAAATAGATGACCACGTGGTCGTAGCCACAGATGGAACATCCAAGCAAGTGGGTTGAACTTGCTTCAATCCACTTTGAATAACATAAATAAATTAAACTATATTTTAACAACTATATTTTCGAATAGTCATATATATATATAGTAGATATTATTCAAACCGTACCAACAAATTTTTTTTTTTTTGTATAAAATCGAAATATGTGAAGTATTACGTAACAAATATGAATTTATATTGATAATGATAGATTTCGGCTTGGACCGTCCATCCAAAGCACAGAACACCCCTGGTAACATGGTAGCCCAAACTGCCAATTTGCAGTCTGCCCACTTCGCCATATGAATGGACCACACCCCAAGGAAGGGGTTCCAATGACGCTCAGAACGGTATATGCTTGCTCGGCCACATCAAACTCGGCGGAGAGCAGCCCGGGAGCAAAGAGCTCGGTATGCGTTAGATCCCGAGCATCTCCCGTCGCACCACGTGTCCAAGGGCTGGGGGCCATCCTCTGGAGCCCCCAACGAACACGCACTCTCTAATAAAGACAATATTTTTACATATACCGTTTTAAGGAATGTGGGTACAACTTGAGTCAGGGTGGCAGACACCACTACAAGACAAAGAAAGAAAGGAGCACAGATTCAACCAAGGAAAGGATGGAATCGCATAAAATAGATGACGACGTGGTCGCTGCCACAGATGAAACATCCAAGCTAGTGGGTTGAACTTGCTTCAATCCACTTTGAATAACATAAATAAATTAAACTATATTTTAACAACTATTTTTTCGAATAGTCATTTATATATGTAGTAGATATAATTCAAACCGTACCAACAATTTTTTTTTTTGTATAAAATCTATATATGTGAAGTACTACGTAACAAATCTGAATTTATATTGATATTGACAGATTTTTGCTTAGACCGTCCATCCAAAGCAAAGAACACCCAATAGGCCCCCTGGTTACATGGTAGCCCAAACGGCCCATTCGCAGTCTGCCCACTCCGCCATAGGAATGGACCACACCCCAAGGAAGGGAGTCCAATGACGCTCAGATCGTTATATGCTTGCTCGGCCACATCAAATTCGGCGGAGAGCAGCCCAGGAACAAGGACCTCAGTATGCGTTAGATTTCGAGGATCACCCGTCGCACCATGTGTCCAAGGGACAGGGGGACAGCCTCTGGAGCCCCTAACGAACACGCACTCTCTGATAAAGAGAATATTTGTACATATACTGTTTTAAGGATTGTGGGCACAACTTGAGTCAGGGTGGCAGACACCACTACAGGACAAAGAAAGGAAGGACCACAGACTCAACCAAGGAAAGGAAGGAATCGCACAAAATAGATGACCACGTGGTCGCAGCCACAGATGAAACATCCAAGCAAGTGGGTTGAACTTGCTTCAATCCACTTTGAATAACATAAATAAATTAAACTATATTTTAACAACTATTTTTTCGAATAGTCATATATATATATAGTAGATATTATTCAAACCGTACCAACCATTTTTTTTTTTGTATAAAATCTATATATGTGAAGTTCTACGTAACTAATCTGAATTTAAATTGATAATGATAGATTTCGGCTTGGACCGTTCATCCAAAGCACAGAACACCCATTGGCCCCCCCTGGTTACATGGTAGCCCAAACAGGCCATTCGCAGTCTGCCCACTCTGCCATAGGAATGGACCACACCCCAAGGAAGGGATGTCCAATGACGCTCAGATCGGAATATGCTTGCTCGGCCACATCAAACTCGACGGAGAGCAGCCCAAGAATAAGGAGCTCGGTATGCGTTAGATCCCGAGCATTTCCCGTCGCACCATGTGTCCAAGAGACAGGGGGACAGCCTCTGGAGCCCCTAACGAACACGCGCTCTCTGATAAAGAAAATATTTGTACATATACCGTTTTAAGGATTGAGGGCACAACTTGACTCAGGGTGGCAGACACCACTACAAGACAAAGAAAGAAAGGACCACAGAATCAACCAAGGAAAGGAAGGAATCGAATAAAACCTTAGATGTCCACGTGGTCGCATCCATAGATGAAACATCCAAGCAAGTGACTTGAACTTGCTTCAATCCACTTTGAATAACAT
This sequence comes from Ilex aquifolium, assembly GCA_951799425.1. Classification (NCBI taxonomy): domain Eukaryota; kingdom Viridiplantae; phylum Streptophyta; class Magnoliopsida; order Aquifoliales; family Aquifoliaceae; genus Ilex; species Ilex aquifolium. The sequence goes on along the minus strand of OX637395.1, from coordinate 33,499,064 downwards.
AAATAAATTAAACAATATTTTAACAACTATTTTTTCGAATAGTCATATGTATATATAGCAGATATAATTCAAACCGTACCAACAATATTTTTTTTTTTTGTATAAAATCTAAATATGTGAAGTACTACGTAACAAATATGAATTTATATTAACAATTATAGATTTCGGCATAGACTGTCAATCCAAAGCACAGAACACCCAATGGGCCCCCTGGTTACATGGTAGCCCAAACGGCCAATTCGCAGTCTGCCCACTCCGCCATAAGAATGGACCATACCCCAAGGAAGGGAGTCCAATGACGCTCAGATCGGAATATGCTTCTCGGCCACATCAAACTCGGCGGAGAGCAGCCCGGGAACAAAGAGCTCAATATGCGTTAGATCCCGAGCATCTCCCGTCGCACCACGTGACCAAGGGACAGGGGGACAACCTCTTGAGCCCCTAACGAACACGCACACTCTGATAAACAAAATATTTGTACATATACCGTTTTAAGGATTGTGGGCACAACTTGAGTCAGGGTGGCAGACACAACTACAAGACAAAGAAAGAAAGGACCACAGAATCAACCAAGGAAAGGAAGGAATCGAATAAAACCTTAAATGTCCACGTGGTCGCATCCATAGATGAAACATCCAAGCAAGTGACTTGAACTTGCTTCAATCCACTTTGAATAACATAAATAAATTAAACAATATTTTAACAACTATTTTTTCGAATAGTCATATGTATATATAGCAGATATAATTCAAACCGTACCAACAATATTTTTTTTTTTTGTATAAAATCTAAATATGTGAAGTACTACGTAACAAATCTGAATTTATATTAATAATTATAGATTTCGGCATAGACTGTCAATCCAAAGCACAGAACACCCAATGGGCCCCCTGGTTACATGGTAGCCCAAACGGCCAATTCGCAGTCTGCCCACTCCGCCATAAGAATGGACCATACCCCAAGGAAGGGAGTCCAATGACGCTCAGATCGGAATATGCTTCTCGGCCACATCAAACTCGGCGGAGAGCAGCCCGGGAACAAAGAGCTCAATATGCGTTAGATCCCGAGCATCTCCCGTCGCACCACGTGTCCAAGGGACAGGGGGACAACCTCTTGAGCCCCTAACGAACACGCACACTCTGATAAACAAAATATTTGTACATATACCGTTTTAAGGATTGTGGGCACAACTTGAGTCAGGGTGGCAGACACCACTACAAGACAAAGAAAGAAAGGACCACAGAATCAACCAAGGAAAGGAAGGAATCGCATAAAATAGATGACCACGTGGTCGGAGCCACAGATGCAACATCCAAGCAAGTGGGTTTAACTTGCTTCAATCCACTTTGAATAACATAAATAAATTAAACTATATTTTAACAACTATTTTTTCGAATAGTCATTTATATATGTTGTAGATATAATTCAAACCGTACCAACAATATTTTTTTTTTTTGTATAAAATCGAAAAATGTGAAGTACTACATAACAAATCTTAATTTATATTGATAATGATAGATTTCGGCTTGGACCGTCCATCCAAAGCACAGAACACCCAATGGGCCCCCTGGTAACATGGTAGCCCAAACAGCCCATTCGCAGTCTGCCCACTCCGCCATAGGAATGGACCACACCCCAAGGAAGGGAGTCCAATGACGCTCAGATCGGTATATGCTTGCTCGGCCACATCAAATTCGGCGGATAGCAGCCCAGGAACAAGGACCTCGATATGCGTTAGATTCCAAGTATCACCAGTTGCACCACGTGCCCAAAGAACTGGGGGACAGCCTCTGGAGCCCCCAATGAACACGCATTCTCTAATAAAGACAATATTTGTACATATACCGTTTTAAGGATTGTGGGCACAACTTGAGTCAGGGTGGCAGACACCAATACATGACAAAGAAAGAAAGGACCACAGATTCAACCAAGGAAAGGAAAAATCGCATAAAATAGATGACCACGTGGTCGGAGCCACAGATGCAACATCCAAGCAAGTGGGTTTAACTTGCTTCAATCCACTTTGAATAAAATAAATAAATTAAACTATATTTTAAAAACTATTTTTTCGAATAGTCATATATATATAGTAGATATTATTCAAACCGTACAAACAAATTTTTTTTTTTTGTATAAAATCGAAAAATGTGATGTACTACATAACAAATCTTAATTTATATTGATAATGATAGATTTCGGCTTGGACTGTCCATCCAAAGCACAGAACACCCAATGGGCCCCCTGGTAACATGGTAGCCCAAACTGCCAATTCGCAGTCTGCCCACTCCGCCCTAGGAATGGACCACACCCCAAGGAAGGGGGTCCAATGACGATCAGATCGGTATATGCTTGCTCGGCCACATCAAACTAAACGGAGAGCAGCCCGGGAACAAGGAGCTCGGTATGCGTTAGATCCCGAGCATCTCCCGTCGCACCACGTGCCCAAGGAACTGGGGGACAGCCTCTGGAGCCCCCAATGAACACGCATTCTCTAATAAAGACAATATTTGTACATATACCGTTTTAAGGATTGTGGGCACAACTTGAGTCAGGGTGGCAAACACCAATACATGACAAAGAAAGAAAGGACCACAGATTCAACCAAGGAAAGGAAAAAATCGCATAAAATAGATGACCACGTGCTCGGAGCCACAGATGCAACATCCAAGCAAGTGGGTTTAACTTGCTTCAATCCACTTTGAATAACATAAATAAATTAAACTATATTTTAACAAGTATTTTTTCGAATAGTCATTTATATATGTAGTAGATATAATTCAAACCGTACCAACAATATTTTTTTTGTTTGTATAAAATCGAAAAATGTGAAGTACTACATAACAAATCTTAATTTATATTGATAAGGATAGATTTCGGCTTGGACCGTCCATCCAAAGCACAGAACACCCAATGCGCCCCCTGGTAACATGGTAGCCCAAACAGCCCATTCGCAGTCTGCCCACTCCGCCATAGGAATGGACCACACCCCAAGGAAGGGAGTCCAATGACGCTCAGATCGGTATATGCTTGCTCGGCCACATCAAATTCGGCGGATAGCAGCCCAGGAATAAGGACCTCGATATGCGTTAGATTCCAAGCATCACCAGTCGCACCACGTGTCCAAGGGACAGGGGGACAGCCTCTGGAGCCCCAAACGAACACGCACTCTCTGATAAAGAGAATATTTGTACATATACCGTTTCAAGGATTGTGGGCACAACTTGAGTCAGGGTGGCAGACTCCCCTACAAGACAAAGAAAGAAAGGACCACAAACTCAACCAAGGAAAGGGAGGAATCGCATAAAATAGATGACCACGTCGTCGCAGCCACAGATGAAACATCCAAGCAAGTGGGTTGAACTTGCTTCAATCCACTTTGAATAACATAAATAAATTAAACTATATTTTAACAACTATTTTTTCGAATAGTCATATATATATATAGTAGATATAATTCAAACCGTACCAACCATTTTTTTTTTTTTGTATAAAATCTAAATATGTGAAGTACTACGTAACAAATCCGAATTTATATTGATAATGATAGATTTCAGCTTGGACCGCCCATCCAAAGCACAGAACACCCATTGGGGCCCCCTGGTTACATGGTAGCCCAAACGACCAATTCGCAGTCTGCCCACTCCGCCATAGGAATGGACCACACCCCAAGGAAGGGAGTCCAATGACGCTCAGATCGGAATATGCTTCCTCGGCCACATCAAACTCGGCGGAGACCAGCCCATGAATAAGGAGCTCGGTATGCATTAGATCCCGAGCATCTCCCGTCGCACTACGTGTCCAAGGGACAGGGGGGACAGCCTCTGGAGCCCCTAACGAACACGCACTCTCTGATAAAGAAAATATTTGTACTTATACCGTTTTAAGGACTGTGGGCACAACTTGAGTCAGGGTGGCAAACACCACTACAAGACAAAGAAAGAAAGGACCACATAATAAACCGAGGAAAGGAAGGAATCGCACAAATCCTTAGATGACCACGTGTATAAATAGATGACCATGTGGTTCCAGCCAAAGATGAAACATCCAAGCAAGTGGGTTGAACTTGCTTCAAACTAGTTTGAATAACATAAATAAATTAAACTATATTTTAACTACGATTTTTTCGAATAGTCATATATATATATAGTAGATATTATTCAAACCGAAACTACAATTTTTTTTTTTTTGTATAAAATCTAAATATGTGAAGTACTACATAACAAATCTGAATTTCTATTGATATTGATAGATTTCGGCATGGACTGTCCATCCAAACCACAGAACACCCAATAGGCCCCCTGGTAACATGGTAGCCCAAACAGGCCATTCGCAGTCTGCCCACTCCGCCATAGGAATGGACCACACCCCACGGAAAGGAGTCCAATGACGCTCAGATCGGTATATGCTTGCTCAGCCACATCAAACACGGCGGAGAGCAGTTTGGGAACAAGGAACTCAGTATGCGTTAGATCCCGAGCATCTCCCCTCACACAACGTGTCCAAGGGACAGGGGGACAACCTCTGGAGCCCCTAACGAACACGCACTCTCTGATAAACACAATATTTGTACATATACCATTTTAAGGATTGTGGGCACAACTTGAGTCAGGGTGGCAGACACCACTACAAGACAAAGTAAGAAAGGACCAGAGAATCAACCAAGGAAAGGAAGGAATCGCATAAATCCTTAGATGACCACGTGTATAAATAGATGACCACGTGGTCGCAGCCACAGATGAAACATCCAAGCAAATGGGTTGAACTTGCTTCAATCCACTTTGAATAACATAAATAAATTAAACTATATTTTAACAACTATATTTTCGAATAGTCAAATATATATATAGTAGATATAATTCAAACCGTACCAACAATTTTTTTTTTTGTGTGTGTATAAAATGTAAATATGTGAAGTACTACGTAACAAATCTGAATTTATATTGATAATGATAGATTTCGGCTTGGACCGTCCATCCAAAGCACAGAACACCCAATGGGCCCCCTGGTTACATGGTAGCCCTAACGGGCCATTCGCAGTTTGCCCACTCCGTCATAGGAATGGACCACACCCCAAGGAAGGGGGGGTCCAATGACGCTCAGATCGGTATACGCTTGCTCGACCACATCTAACTCGGCGGAGAGCAGCCCGGGAACAAGGAGCTCGGTATGCGTTAGATCCCTAGCATCTCCCCTCGCACCACGTGTCCAAGGGACTGGGTGATAGCCTCTGGAGGCCCTAACTAACATGCACTCTCAAATAAAGACAATATTTGTACATATACCGTTTTAAGGATTGTGGGCACAACTTGAGTCAGGGTGGCAGACACCACTACAGGACAAAGAAAGAAAGGACCACAGATTCAACGAAGGAAAGGAATGAATCACATAAAATAGATGACCACGTGGTCGCAGCCACAGATGGAACATCCAAGCAAGTGGGTTGAACTTGCTTCTATCCACTTTGAATAACATAAATAAATTAAACTATATTTTAACAACTATTTTTTCGAATAGTCATATATATATATATATATATATATAGTAGATATATTTCAAACCGTACCAACAATTTTTTTTTTTTTGTATAAAATCTAAATATGTGAAGTATTACGTAACAAATCTGAATTTATATTGATAATAATAGATTTCGGCTTGGACTGTCCATCCAAAGCACAAAACAACCAATGGGCACCCTGGTTACATGATAGCCCAAACGGCCCATTCGCAGTCTGCCCACTCCGCCATAAGAAAGGACCACACGCCAAGGAAGGTGGGTCCAATGACGCTCAGATCGGTATATGCTTGCTCGGCCACATCAAACTCGGCGGAGAGCAGCCCGGGAAGAAGGACCTCAGTATGCGTTAGATTCCGAGCATCTCCTGTCGCACCACGTGTCCAAGGGACGGGGGGACAGCCTCTAGAGCCCCTAACGAACACGCACTCTCTGATAAAGAGAATATTTGTACATATACCGTTTTAAGGATTGTGGGCACAAATTGAGTCAGGTTGGCAGACACCACTACAGGACAAATAAAGAAAGGACCACAGAATCAACCAAGGAAAGGAAGGAATCGCATAAAATAGATGACCACGTGGTCGCAGCCACATATGAAACATCCAAGCAAGTGGGTTGAACTTGCTTCAATCCACTTTGAATAACCTAAATAAATTAAACTATATTATAACAACTATTTTTTCGAATAGTCATATATATAATTAGTAGATATAATTCAAACCGTACCAACCAAATTTTTTTTTTTTTTTTTGTATAAAATCTATATATATGAAGTACTACGTAACAAATCCGAATTTCTATTGATAATGATAGATTTTTGCTTGGACCGTCCATCCAAAGCACAGAACACCCAATGGGCCCCTTGGTTACATGGTAGCCCAAACGGCCCATTCGCAGTCTGCCCACTCCGCCATAGGAATGGACCACACCCCAAGGAAGGGAGTCCAATGACGCTCAGATAGATATATGCTTGCTCGGCCACATCAAACTCGGCGGAGAGCAGCCCAGGAATAAGGAGCTCGGTATGCGTTAGATGCCGAGCATCTCCCGTCACACCACGTGTCCAAGGGACAGGGGGACATCCTCTGGAGCCCCTAACGAACACGCACTCTTTGATAAAGAAAATATTTGTACATATACCATTTTAAGGATTGTGAGCACAACTTGAGTCAGGGTGGCAGACACCACTGCAAGACAAAGAAAGAAAAAACCACAGAATCAACCAAGGAAAGGAAGGAATCACATAAAACCTTAGATGACAACGTGTATAAATAGATGACCACGTGGTCGCAGCCACTGATGAAACATCCAAGCAAGTGGGTTGAACTTGCTTCAATCCACTTTGAATAACATAAATAAATTAAACTATATTTTAAATACTATATTTTTGAATAGTCATATATATATATATAGTATATATAATTCAAACCGTACCAACAAATTTTTTTTTTTTTGTGTGTATAAAATCTAAATATGTGAAGTACTACATAATAAATCTGAATTTATATTGATAATGATAGATTTCGGCTTGGACCGTCCATCCAAAGCACAGAACACCCAATGGGCCCCCTGGTTACATGGTTGCCCAAACGGCCCATTCGCAGTCTTCCCACTCCGCTATAGGAATGGACCACACCCCAAGGAAGGGGGATCCAATGGCGCTCAAATCGGTATATGCTTGCTCGGGCACATCAAACTCGGCGGATAGTAACCCGGGAACAAAGACCTCGATATGCGTTAGATTTCGAGCATCTCCCGTCGCACCACGTGTCCAAGGGACAGGGGGACAGGCTCTAGAGCCCCTAACGAACACGCACTCTCTGATAAAGAGAATATTTGTACATATACCATTTTAAGGATTGTGGGAACAATTTGAGTCAGGGTGGCAGACACTACTACAGGACAAAGAAAGAAAGGACCACAAAATCAACCAAGGAATGGAAGGAATCACATAAAATAGATGACCATGTGGTCGCAGCGACAGATCAAACATCCAAGCAAGTGGGTTGAACTTGCTTCAATCCACTTTGAATAACATAAATAAATTAAACTATATTTTAACAACTATTTTTTCGAATAGTCATATATATATATAGTAGATATATTTCAAACCGTACCAACAATTTCTTTTTTTGTATAAAATCTAAATATGTGAAGTACTACGTAACAAATCTGAATTTATATTGATAATGATAGATTTCGGCTTGGACTGTCCATCCAAAGCACAGAACACCCAATGGGCCCCCTGGGTACATGGTAGCCCAAACGGCCCATTCGCAGTCTGCCCACTCCACCATATGAATGGACCACACCCCAAGGAAGGGAGTCCAATGATGCTCAAATCAGTATATGCTTGGTAGGCCACATCAAACTCGACGGAGAGCAGCCCAAGAATAAGGAGCTCGGTATGCGTCAGATCCCGAGCATCTCCCGTCGCATCACGTGCCCAAGGGACAGGGGGTAGCCTCTGGAGCCCCTCATGAACATGCACTCTCTGATAAACAAAATATTTGTACATATACCGTTTTTAGGATTGTGGGCACAACTTCAGTCAAGGTGGTAGACACCACTACAAGACAAAGAAAGAAAGGACCACAGAATCAACCAAGGAAAGGAAGGAATCGCATAAAACCTTAGATGACCACGTGGTCGCTGCCACAGATGAAACATCCAAGCAAGTGGGTTGAACTTGCTTCAATCCAGTTTGAATAACATAAATAAATTAAACTATATTTTAACAACTATTTTTTCGAATAGTCATATATATATATAGGGGATATTATTCAAACCGTACCAACAATTTGTTTTTTTATAAAATCTAAATATGTGAAGTACTACATAACAAATCTGAATTTATATTGATAACGATAGATTTCGGCTTGGACTGTCCATCCAAAGCATAGAACACCCAATGGGCCCCCTGGTAACATGGTAGCCTAAACTGCCTATTCGCAGTTTGCCCACTCCGCCATAGGAATGGACAACACCCCAAGGAATGGGGTCCAATGACACTCAGATCAGTATATGCTTGCTCGGCCACATCAAACTCGGCGGAGAGCAGCCCGGGAACAAGGAGCTCGGTATGCGTTAGATCCCTAGCATCTCCCGTCGCACCACGTGTCCAAGGGACTGGGTGATAGCCTCTGGAGCCCCTAACTAACATGCACTCTCAAATAAAGACAATATTTGTACATATACCGTTTTAAGGATTGTGGGCACAACTTGAGTCAGGGTGGCAGACACCACTACAGGACAAAGAAAGAAAGAACCACAAATTCAACGAAGGAAAGGAATGAATCACATAAAATAGATGACCACGTGGTCGCAGCCACAGATGGAACATCCAAGCAAGTGGGTTGAACTTGCTTCTATCCACTTTGAATAACATAAATAAATTAAACTATATTTTAACAACTATTTTTTCGAATAGTCATATATATATATATATATATATATATATATATATATAGTAGATATATTTCAAACCGTACCAACAATTTTTTTTTTTTTGTATAAAATCTAAATATGTGAAGTATTACGTAACAAATCTGAATTTGTATTGATAATAATAGATTTCGGCTTGGACTGTCCATCCAACACACAGAACACCCAATGGGCACCCTGGTTACATGATAGCCCAAACGGCCCATTCACAGTCTGCCCACTCCGCCATAATAAAGGACCACACCCCAAGGAAGGGGGGTCCAATGACGCTCAGATCGGTATATGCTTGCTCGGCCACATCAAACTGGGCGGAGAGCAGCCCGGGAAGAAGGACCTCAGTATGCGTTAGATTCCGAGCATCTCCTGTCGCACCACGTGTCCAAGGGACGGGGGGACAGCCTCTAGAGCCCCTAACGAACACGCACTCTCTGATAAAGAGAATATTTGTACATATACCGTTTTAAGGATTGTGGGCACAACTTGAGTCAGGTTGGCAGACACCACTACAGGACAAATAAAGAAAGGACCACAGAATCAACCAAGGAAAGGAAGGAATCGCATAAAATAGATGACCACGTGGTCGCAGCCACAGATGAAACATCCAAGCAAGTTGGTTGAACTTGCTTCAATCCACTTTGAATAACCTAAATAAATTAAACTATATTTTAACAACTATTTTTTCGAATAGTCATATATATAATTAGTAGATATAATTCAAACCGTACCAACCAAATTTTTTTTTTTTTTTGTATAAAATCTATATATATGAAGTACTACGTAACGAATCCGAATTTTTATTGATAATGATAGATTTCGGCTTGGACCGTCCATCCAAAGCACAGAACACCCAATGGGCCCCTTGGTTACATGGTAGCCCAAACGGCCCATTCGCAGTCTGCCCACTCCGCCATAGGAATGTACCACAGCCCAAGGAAGGGAGTCCAATGACGCTCAGATAGGTATATGCTTGCTCGGCCACATCAAACTCGGCGGAGAGCAGCCCAGGAATAAGGAGCTCGGTATGCGTTAGATGCCGAGCATCTCCCGTCACACCACGTGTCCAAGGGACAGGGGGACATCCTCTGGAGCCCCTAACGAACACACACTCTTTGATAAAGAAAATATTTGTACATATACCATTTTAAGGATTGTGGGCACAACTTGAGTCAGGGTGGCAGACACCACTGCAAGACAAAGAAAGAAAAAACCACAGAATCAACCAAGGAAAGGAAGGAATCACATAAAACCTTAGATGACAACGTGTATAAATAGATGACCACGTGGTCGCAGCCACTGATGAAACATCCAAGCAAGTGGGTTGAACTTGCTTCAATCCACTTTGAATAACATAAATAAATTAAACTATATTTTAAATACTATATTTTTGAATAGTCATATATATATATATAGTATATATAATTCAAACCGTACCAACAAATTTCTTTTTTTTTTGTGCATAAAATCTAAATATGTGAAGTACTGCATAATAAATCTGAATTTATATTGATAATGATCGATTTCGGCTTGGACCGTCCATCCAAAGCACAGAACACCCAATGGGCCCCCTGGTTACATGGTAGCCCAAACGGCCCATTCGCAGTCTTCCCACTCCGCTATAGGAATGGACCACACCCCAAGGAAGGGGGGTCCAATGACGCTCAAATCGATATATGCTTGCTCGGGCACATCAAACTCGGCGGATAGTAGTCCGGGAACAAGGACCTCGATATGCGTTAGATTCCGAGCATCTCCCGTCGCACCACGTGTCCAAGGGACAGGGGGACAGGCTCTAGAGCCCCTAACGAACACGCACTCTCTGATAAAGAGAATATTTGTACATATACCATTTTAAGGATTGTGGGAACAATTTGAGTCAGGGTGGCAGACACTACTACAGGACAAAAAAAGAAAGGACCACAAAATCAACCAAGGAATGGAAGGAATCACATAAAATAGATGACCATGTGGTCGCAGCGATAGATCAAACATCCAAGCAAGTGGGTTGAACTTGCTTCAATCCACTTTGAATAACATAAATAAATTAAACTATATTTTAACAACTATTTTTTCGAATAGTCATATATATATATAGTAGATATATTTCAAACCGTACCAACAATTTCTTTTTTTGTATAAAATCTAAATATGGGAAGTACTACGTAACAAATCTGAATTTATATTGATAATGATAGATTTCGGCTTGGACTGTCCATCCAAAGCACAGAACACCCAATGGGCCCCCTGGGTACATGGTAGCCCAAACGGCCCATTCGCAGTCTGCCCACTCCACCATATGAATGGACCACACCCCAAGGAAGGGAGTCCAATGATGCTCAAATCGGTATATGCTTGGTAGGCCACATCAAACTCGACGGAGAGCAGCCCAAGAATAAGGAGCTCGGTATGCGTCAGATCCCGAGCATCTCCCGTCGCATCACGTGCCCAAGGGACAGGGGGTAGCCTCTGGAGCCCCTCATGAACATGCACTCTCTGATAAACAAAATATTTGTACATATACCGTTTTTAGGATTGTGGGCACAACTTCAGTCAGGGTGGTAGACACCACTACAAGACAAAGAAAGAAAGGACCACAGAATCAACCAAGGAAAGGAAGGAATCGCATAAAACCTTAGATGACCACGTGGTCGCTGCCACAGATGAAACATCCAAGCAAGTGGGTTGAACTTGCTTCAATCCAGTTTGAATAACATAAATAAATTAAACTATATTTTAACAACTATTTTTTCGAATAGTCATATATATATATAGTAGATATTATTCAAACCGTACCAAAATTTTTTTTTTTAATAAAATCTATATATGTGAAGTACTACATACCAAATCTGAATTTATATTGATAACGATAGATTTCGGCTTGGACTGTCCATCCAAAGCACAGAACACCCAATGGGCCCCCTGGTAACATGGTAGCCTAAACTGCCTATTCGCAGTTTGCCCACTCCGCCATAGGAATGGACCACACCCCAAGGAATGGGGTCCAATGACACTCAGATCAGTATATGCTTGCTCGGCCACATCAAACTCGGCGGAGAGCAGCCCGGGAACAAGGAGCTCGGTATGCGTTAGATCCCGAGCATCTCCCGTCGCACCACGTGTCCAAGGGACTGGGGGACACCCTCTGGAGCCCCCAACGAACACGCACTCTCTAATAAAGACAATATTTGTACATATACCGTTTTAAGGATTGTGGGCACAACTTGAGTCAGGGGTGGTAGACACCACTACAGGATAAAGAAAGAAAGGACCACAGATTCAACCAAGGAAAGGAAGGAATCGCATAAAATAGATGACCACGTGGTCGCAGCCACATATTAAACATCCAAGCAAGTGGGTTGAACTTGCTTCAATCCACTTTGAATAACATAAACAAATTAAACTATATTTTAACAACTATTTTTTTGAATAGTCATTTATATATATAGTAGATATAATTCAAACCGTACCAACAATTTTTTTTTTTTGTGTATAAAATCTAAATTTGTGAAGTACTGCGTAACAAATCTGAATTTATATTGATATTGATAGATTTTGGCTTGGACCTTCTATCCAAAGCACAGAACACCCAATAGGCCCCCTGGTTACATGGTAGTCCAAACGGCCCATTCGCAGTCTGCCCACTCTGCCATAGGAATGGACCACACCCCAAGGAAGGGAGTCCAATGACGCTCAGATCGGTATATGTTTGCTCGGCCACATCAAATTCGGCGGAGAGTAGCCTGGGAACAAGGGCCTCGGTATGCGTTAGATTCCGAGCATCTCTCGTCGCACCACGTGTCCAAGGGACAGGGTGACAACCTCTGGAGCCCCTAACGAACTTGCACTCTCTGATAAAGAGAATATTTGTATATATACCGTTTTAAGGATTGTGGGCACAACTTGAGTCAGGGTGGCAGACACCACGGCAGGACAAAGAAAGAAAGGACCGCAGAATCAACCAAGGAAAGGAAGGAATCGCATAAAATAGATGACCACGTGGTCGCAGCGACAGATGAAAACATCCAAGCAAGTGGGTTGAACTTGCTTCAATCCACTTTGAATAACATAAATAAATTAAACTATTTTTTAACAACTATTTTTTCGAATAGTCATATATATAATTAGTAGATATAATTCAAACCGTACCAACATTTTCTTTTTTGTATAAAATCTAAATATGTGAAGTACTACGTAACAAATCTGAATTTATATTGATAATGATAGATTTCGGCTTGGACCATCCATCCAAAGCACAGAACACCCAATGGGCCCCCTGGTTACATGGTAGCCCAAACGGCCCATTCGCAGTCTGCCCACTCCGCCATAGGAATGGACCACACCCCAAGGAAGGTAGTCCAATGACACTCAAATCGGTATATGCTTGCTCGGCCACATCAAACTCGGCGGGGTGCAACCCAGGAATAAGGAGCTCGGTATGCGTTAGATCCCGAGCATCTCCCGTCGTACCACGTGTCCAAGAGACAGGGGGACATCCTCTGGAGCCCCTATCGAACACCCACTCTCTGATAAAGAAAATATTTGTACATATACCGTTTTAAGGATTGTGGGCACAACTTGAGTCAGGGTGGCAGACTCCCCTACAGGACAAAGAAAGAAAGGACCACATACTCAACCAAGGAAAGGGAGGAATCGCATAAAATAGATGACCACGTGGTCGCAGCCACTGATGAAACATCCAAGCAAGTGGGTTGAACTTGCGTCAATCCACTTTGAATAACATAAATAAATTAAACTATATTTTAACAACTATTTTTTTGAATAGTCATATATAGGTATAGTAGATATAATTCAAACCGTACCAACAATTTTTTTTTTGTATAAAATCTAAATATGTGAAGTACTACGTAACAAATCTGAATTTATATTGATAATGATAGATTTCGGCTTGGACTGTCCATCCAAAGCACAGAACACCCAATGGGCCCCCTGGTAACATGGTAGCCCAAACTGCCCATTCGCAGTCTGCCCACTCCGCTATAGGAATGGACCACACCCCAAGGAAGGGGGTCCAATGACGCTCAAATTGGTATATGCTTGCTCGGCCACATCAAACTCGGGGGAGAGCAGCCCGGGAACAAGGAGCTCGGTATGCGTTAGATCCCGAGCATCTCCCGTCGCACCACGTGTCCAAGGGACTGGGGGACAGTCTCTAGAGCCCCTAACGAACACCCACTCTCTAATAAAGAGAATATTTGTACATATACCGTTTTAAGGATTGTGGGCACAACTTGAGTCAGGGTGGCAAACACCACTACAGGACAAAGAAAGAAAGAAAGGACCACAAAATCAACCAAGGAAAGGAAGGAATCGCATAAAACCTTAGATGACCACGTGTGTAAATAGAATACGGATGCACGGTATAAGAGGGTTCCAAAAATATTGTATTCACAAGACACTGTATACAAAGGCTCTAAGCAAAGAAACTTTATGTAATCTTCTTCTTCAAGCAATAAAAATCCCAAGGAGCAAGAGTCTCCATTGCAGTGGATGTTGCTTTGGTCTTTCGGCTAAGGTGAACCACTTATATCTTGTTTTTGGTCCAACATCATGTCTTACTTCCTTATTAACCTAAATATTCACATTACCTCCCACTTAGTCTTGCACAACCGTCGTTCTTCACTTGGGCTAAGTAATTTCGAGCACTATCAACTTGGCGTTGTCTGTTGGAATCGTTTTCATCGTTTCCTTCGAGTTTTCTTTATAATTCTATTAGTTTGATGGTTTCCACTCGAAACATGAGAAAGTCTCACACAAACCCCCAAGTCCCGCAGAACCTACCTGTAAAACCCGAACACGCATGACCAATATATAATATTTGTCATAAGTATATTCACACATGACATGCATGCGTAGGATTGACGATTAATATTTAATTATGAGTAATGATATGAGACCTAAACCTGAACGATGAATATTTTAATATTTAGGGATAATTTTATAAAGAATGATTATAGGGAGAATTGTTTTATTTAAAGTGTGAAAAATTAAATAAGAATGTTGAAATGTGATATTCTTTTATTAGCGCATGTGAAATTAATCGGGTGACAAGCATGTGACATCAATTTATTGTTATAAAAAATAATAATAATAATAATGAAATAAAATGTATTAGTATATACAAGGAGTGGTTAAGGGTCCGAGAGACGAATTCAATAGATTGTCAATAATTTGAATATATGTATATACATGTGTATGTATAACTATGTATACAAAAAGAAAAAAAAATGGATACATACATATAATTGTATATATGTATGTATATAATAAATATGTATATAACATATAATATATTTATAATATATATATATATAATATTGGGTCATGATTATAGTCTCCACTTAGCAAGACATGCAAGGCATGTCTTGCATGCAAAAAGAAAGAAAAAAAAAAAAAAAAAGGAAGTTCTTTCCCTTGAACATTTCGGCTAGATCAAGAACCAAGAGGGAAAGAAGAAGAAAACCAAGGGAAGAAGAAGGAAAGAAAGAAAAGAAAAGAGAAGAAAAAAAGAAAAAAAAAAAAAAAAAGTGTGGCTACAAGGTAAGAATTATGATTCATTTTCTTTCTTCTAAGATGTAGAAATCCTATTTTTTTTATTTAGGCATTTTGAGTGTTGCATGTGTTTCAAGGATGATATTTTGTATGTGTTTAGATGTTGTATATTGATGTATGATGTTGGGTATGAGATTTGATTAATGAATGAAGGTTACATCTTGATATTTATGTGGGTGTGTAAATTAAGTTAGTATTGTTGAAAAAAAAAAAAAAATTGAAGTGTGGTGGGTACTTAGAAATTTTATTAATTGTTCTTGAATTTTCATGAAATTCATGGGTATGAAATTTTCACACAATTTTATGATTTTATTGGGAAATTATGTAGATTCAACTATATTTTGGTTACTATAATTTTATGAGAAATGGTTACTTTGGATGTAATGGATTCGAGTAGGTAATCTTACTCGCTATGAATGGATTATTTTCATGTGACTCGAATTGATTATAACTACTAGTTTAATTTGTTTGAGTAATTGATATTACTAGATGTGGACGAGATATTGAATGTGGCATGATTTAATTAAGAAATTTGCTTTGTGTAAACCAATTCGAGTAAAGCGGTATATTTTATTAATACTCGAATGCGATTTTGAAATAATGGGTGTCAGGTTCAGGGACGAGCACTGTAAAGAACGCTGCTCAAAAAACTCCGGCAAAGGAGTCATCAACACGATAAATTTTCAGCAAGGTACATGTGTACGCTAATATTTGGTTTTATCTACATGTAAATATTTATTTTATGCGACTATCTAGCTTATGAGTTCTATTGTGAACTTAAGTGTTCTAATGTTACGATGGAAATAAGATGTCTTCACGACAGATTATAACATTATGGTTTAGTTGTCTATGTGACAAGCGGAAAGAAAAACCAAATGGTTGAGACGATAAAGCGTCGGGTGTCTAAGTGACGTATTTTATTTGTGTAGTGAAGACGTCAAAGAGACGAAAGCGAACTATTAGATTGAGATGTATACGTGACTAAAAGTAACTCAAGTGTTCCAGTTTATCCTCGTGACTGAGATAAGTTAAAGCTGATTTCGTCTAAGTGACGGAAGCTAAATTTTTGATGTGATGTGATTTGTTTCAAAAAAAAACTAGAATATTGAGAAAATGATTCATGTTGTTAAGTTGTCTGAGTGACGATTGTATATTGATATGATGATAGACTTGTGTGGTGTTTTGTTGCCTGAGTGGCATGACGGTTATTTCTGTGTGAAACCGTAGTGCAATGAAATAGAATTTCGAGAAAAGTTATGGAATTACGAATATTATTGTGTGGTGTTTTGTTGCCTGAGTGGCAAGATGGTTATTTCTGTGTGAAATCGTAGCGCAATATAATAGAGTTTCGAAAAAAGATATGGAAACATGAATATTAAAATTTCATAAATGAGCAAGGACATCACATTATTTTCTTTGTTCTATCTCTGAAATTATTAATGAGAACTCACTGAAAAATTTGCTTGAAAATCTTTTCAGGTAAACGATACACAAGCTTGCAGTTCACTGCCGCAGCTAGAAGTCCAGTTAGGAGTGTCGGGAAGGGCTCGTGTCTGTTTCTTAAAAAAAAAAAAAAAAAACTTTTTGGGTTGTATAAGATGTCAATATTTTGGTTTTGGCATGTAAGTAACACTCGTAAATATTTTTAGGATATGTATATTCTACATGGTAGCCGGCCTGTGTGCCGTACGCATATAACTTTTCTTTAAAAAAAAAAAAATGATCCTAAGATAAATATTTCTAGGATGAGTTTTCTTTAAATGTCAAGTTATAATATTTTATTAATAACGGGATTGCCTAAATGTTATTTTTATACTAATAGTGTAGTGGGATTGGGGTGTTACACTACCAGAGAATTTCCCCGCCCCAGCTGCGAACGTTGAGAACCACCCTCCGGCAGTAGACCCTCCTCCCTTTAACGAGTTGGAGACATACTGTCGGACCACGATGCAGCTGATGAAACAGAACCAAGACTTGGTGACATGGATACAGACACACCATCTCCCACAGGCCCCGCCTGTACAACCTGCGCCACCCCTTCCACCAGTTTAAAATGATATTCCTCATCAGGACCACCAGATGCCACCTAATGAAGTCACAAACCTTCATGAACACAACCATTTTGGAGAAAACCACCGGCGGAGGCAACTGGATGAACGTATAGATGATGAGGCCCATAGCCGGGCTAGAGCCATGCCGAGAGAAGACCACCCTCTGCCTCTGCATGATGCTATGGACCAGTTTTGGGAGCAAAGGTTTCGTGAGATCCAGCAAGAGCTGGGAAACGTAAAGGAAGTAATAAAAGAGCCTTGGTTCAGTAAATCGAGTCACCCTTCAGCATTGAAATCCTCCATTTTCCTCTACCCCATAAGCTCTTGATGCAATAGGTAAAAGCATTTGACGGGACCAAGGATCCAGTAGATCACCTTAACTTATACAAGAATCAAATGGAACTTCATGGGTACCCCAACCCCATTCGATGTCGAGTTTTCGCCATAACCCTCAAGGGGTCGGCAATAGCCTAGTTCAATAGGTTACAACCATCCTCAATTTCCTCTTTTTGAAAACTGTCCATACAGTTCGTGTCCCATTTCATCAGAGCTCGAACCTACAGAAAGCCATCCTACCACCTGTTAAACATTAGATAGGGCCCCGACGAGTCCCTACGGAGCTATGTGCAGCTGTTCAACCAAGAGTCTTTGAAATAGAAAGAGTAGATGACAAGTTCGCCTTGACCACCTATATGTCGGGGCTCGGCCTTCAATCGAAGGACCTCTTATTCTCAATCTCCAAGAACCTTCAAGCAACCATGGTCGAGGTGCTAGCCAAAGCTGAAAAGTACATAAAAGGTGAAGAAGCCCTCCGCATGAAGGGAAGCTCGTCGTCAGCAAGCGAATGAGAGAAGAAAAAAAGGGAACGCAGCCCGAGAAGAGACAAGATCAATCCCCTAAGAAGAGATCGCTCACCCAGAAGAGATAGAGAACCCTCCCCCAAACGGGGAGTAATGTCAAGGATCGCCTCAGCCCCATGCCTCAAGAACTTCAACCAAGATACGTACCATTTCTCAAGTCCTCCATGAAGTCCAAAACGAGAGATTTGTCAAATTGCCCCCAAGAATGAAGTCGGATCCCAGAAGGCGTGACCCCAATATGTATTTCAACTTTCACAAGGATGACACGACACCAACGACTGTATCCAACTGAAGAAGAAGATAGAGTATTTAATTCAGAGGGGCCACTTATGCCACTAGGTGGCCGGGGAAGCGAGAAAGCGAAATGATCGAGAAAGAGATGATCGAGCTGCCATACCACCCCCACAGCAGTACCAGCAGTCCCTTGGGGAGATCAAGGTCATCTCGGGTGGCTTTGCAAGCAGAGGCGAGTCGAGCTCGGTAGGACGAGCATACGCTAAGAGGGCCAGGTCTGATGATTTTCTTGATGTGCAAGCAATTTGGAAAGCCCCGCGCAAAGATATGGAGTTAACCTTCTCAGACGCCGACCTAGAAGGATGTCAGCACCCTCATGATGATCATTTGATCATCAAGGCCATCATTGCCAACAAGGCGGTACACCATGTGCTCATTGACAATGGAAGCTCAGCTGATATCATCTTCCTATCGGCCTTTGATTAACTTGGTATAGACAAGTCAAAACCCGAACCCGTGAAAACCTATCTCCTGGGCTTCTCGGGGGAGAGAGTCCTGCTCGTGGGGGCTATTCAACTCTTTCTCACCTTGGGAGACCATCCCTGCCAGGTCACCATCACGGTTCGCTTCTTGGTAGTTGATGCCCTATCTGCATACAACGTCTTGCTCGGAAGGCCCTTCCTCAACTCAATTAGGGCCATTCCATCAGCATACCACCTGGTCATGAAATTTCCTATTGAGAATGGAATTGGGGTGGTGAGATGAGATCAACGCCTCGCTAGAGAGTGTTATGTGGCGTCCATGAGGCAGAAAGAAGCGGATTCTATTCAACTGGAAGACCTTAATATGAGAGACGAGCTCGAAACTCGACCTACACCCTCAGAGCAGCTAGAGCCAGTGCAGATTAACGAGGACCCTGGGGACGCGGTCTTTGTAGGCTTGATGTTGCTACAGGATATCAAAGACAAACTCATACTCTTCTTAAAGGAGAACGTTGATGTATTCGCCTGGAGACAAGAGGATATGGAGGGGATCGATCCTGGAGTGATAGTTCATCGACTCAGCGTCGATCCAAACTGCAAGCTGGTTAGGCAGAAGAGGAGGAGTTTTACCCTAAAAAGGCAAAAGGCGATCAATGAAGAAATGGCTAAATTGCTGCGAGCAAAGGCCATCAGGGATGTTGACTACCCGACATGGTTAGCCAACGTGGTGCTGGTCAAGAAAGTCAATGAAAAGTGGAGGCTATGCATCGACTTCACAAACTTGAATCGTACATGCCCCAAGGACAGTTTCCCTTTGCCTAGGATCGACTTGATAGTCGACGTCACAGCGGGGCATGAGCTTCTCAACTTCATGGACGCCTTCTCAGGGTACAACTAGATTAAGATGGACCCCAACGACCAGGAAAAAATATCTTTCGTTACAGAACAGGGAATCTTCTATTACCAAGTTATGCCGTTTGGGCTGAAGAATGCTGGAGCCACCTATCAAAGATTGGTCAATCGAATGTTCCGTGAGAAGCTCGGGTCAACAATGGAGGTATACATCGACAATATGTTGGTCAAATCTCTTATATCCGAGCTCCACATCCATCATCTCCGGGAATTGTTCAAGATCATGCACCAGTATAAGATGAAGCTGAATCTGGCTAAATGTGCTTTCGGAGTCTCGGTAGGAAAACTTCTCGAGTTCATAGTCAACAGTCAAGGTATTGAGGCGAACCCCGTGAAAGTAAAATTTGTTCTAGAAATTAAGTCTCCCACTAACACTTGGGAAGTACAGCGCCTCATCGGGGGAATTGTGGCACTCAATCGATTTGTCTCGCGCTCCAGTGACAAGTGTCAATCGTTCTTCAAGGTTTTGAAGATCGCTTTCCAATGGGATGAGAAGCGTGAGGAAGCCTTCCAAGCCCGGAAGACATACCTGACCTCACCACCAGTGCTAGTCAGCCCACAAGAAGGAGAGGGCTTGACCTTATACTTTGGCGTATCTGATTTTTCAGTCAGTGCCGCTTTAGTCAAGGACAAAGAGAGAGCTCAACAGCCGGTCTACTTTTTTAGCAAGGCTCTCAGAGGGGCCGAAGAAAGATACCCAAAGATGGAGAAGCTCGTCCTCGCCCTCCTCATGGCCTCAAGAAGACTGAGACCTTATTTTCAGGTGCAAACAATTGAAGTTCTGACGCATCAACCGATGAGGCAAGTCTTACATAAACCTGAGGCATCTGGGAGACAGGTAAAGTGGGGTATGGAGCTTAGCGAATTCGATATCAAGTTCAAACCAAGGACAGTGATTAAAGGACAAGTGCTAGCAAACTTCCTAGCGGAGTTCACCCCGGTGTCTAGAGAACAACCAGAAAATATGGATTATATCACCGAAGTCCCAACGTGGAAATTATATGTAGATGATGCCTCAAATGTGCAGGGAAGAAGAGCTGGCTTGATTCTGACCTCACCTGGAGGGTACAACCTGGAATATGCGCTGAGGTTCAACTTTCAAGCCTCCAACAACGAGGTGGAGTACGAGGCCCTTATAGCCAGCCTCAACTTAGCCTTATCAATGGATGCGCAAAAGATTATTGTCCATAATGATTCTTAGTTGGTGGTCAGGTAGGTAGAGGAAGAATATGCAGCCCTAGACGACAACATGACTCTATATATGAGAAAATTCCGAAGCCTATTAAGGAGGTTTGTGGTAGCCGAGCTTGTCCAAGTTCCTCGAGAAGCTAACTCCCAAGCTAACGCACTGGCTAAACCGGCTTCCACAGCCCAGCAAGACTTGTCGGGTACGACACTTGTTGAGATCCTGCTTGAGCCAAGCGTCCAGCTCGACGATGGTCAGACCATGCCAGTTGATGAGGCCATCTCATGGATGGACCCCATCATTTCCTTTCTGCAGGACGGCCACCTCCCACGTGATAAAAATGAGGTAGCAAAACTAAAGAGCAAGGCTGCAAGGTTCACCATGGTGCAAGTTAAGCTGTACAAATGATGTTTTTCTTTTCCTCTAATGAAGTGTGTCACTAAGATAGAGGCAAATTAGATCTTGAGAGAGATTCACGAGGGCAACTGTGGTAATCACATCGGTGCACAAACCTTGGCCAGCAAGGCACTCCGGTAGGGGTACTTTTGGCCCACAATGGCTAGGGATACGAAAGAGATGGTGAAAATATGCCAAGCATGCTAGATACACGTGAACCTGCCCCATTGTCCTCCTGAGCAGCTCATGCCGGCAGCCAGCCCTTAGCTTTTTTAGTAATGGGGGCTGGACATTCTGGGGCCCCTGCCAATTGGCGTCGGACAGTGTAAGTTTGCCATAGTCACGGTGGACTATTTCACCAAATGGGCAGAGGTAGAGGCATTGGCTAAAATAACCGAGCAAAAGGTCCAGAGTTTTGTTTGGAAGTCGATAATCTATCGCTTTGGCATTCCCTGAGCAATAGTTTCAGATAATGGGAAGCAGTTCGAAAATCCCAGATTCATAGGGTTCTGCTTACAGTTGGGAATCAAAAATTATTTCTCGGCACCCGCGCACCCGTAGTCAAACGGGCAGACATAGGTCACCATCAAAACAATCAAGCTGACGTTAAAGACAAGACTAGAAGCTTCTAAGTCCTTGTGGGTCGATCACTTTCCAGCAGTGTTGTGGGCCTATCGAACCACTGTGTGAACAACAGCTAATGAAACCCCTTTCAGCCTTGCTTATGGGATTGAAGTTGTGGCCCGGTCGAAGTAGGACTTCCTCCAACAAGAGCCGAGCTCTTTGATCACGAGTAGAATGAAAGGTCCCTGCTCTTCAACCTTTATCTCTTTGATGAAAAAAGAGACGAAGTGCTGCAGCGAATATTCACTTATCAAAGGAACACTGCGAGATATTATATTTGACGAGTAAGGAAGAGGAGCTTCAAACCAAGCAATTTGGTACTCAAGAAATTGCTCCCCTCAAGGAAAGACCCCTCGCATGGAAAACTTGGACCAAATTGGGAAGGGCCATATATTGTGAAGAGGGTGATCTGACCTGGGAACTACGAGCTATAAACTAAAGAGGGGAAGGTCCTACAAGATTCCTGGAACACAGATCATTTGAAACGATATTACCAGTAGGATCCTGAGCAGCTAGATGTAGCAAAAGGAGAAAAGCGAATTGTAAATTTCCAACCCCCAATGAATGAAATTTGAAATTCCAGCCAAGTAAACTTGCCAATCGTATGATCCGAGGAGTTCTTTAACTCCCCAAAAGCAGCAAGTTCCTCAGCCGCGCGACCCGGCCCAGGCTCTTCAGCTTGGGAGCCACCTAGCTCATTTTTTCAGCCGCTGTGGAGTTCTTCAACTCCCTAAAAGCGGTGAGCTCCTCAGCTGCGCAACCTCGACTAAGCTTTTCAGTGTAAGAGCTTTTTAGCTCGAAATGCGGGAGCTCGTCAGCCGCCTGACCCGGCCCAGACTCTTAAGCCTGAGAGCCACCCAGCTCTGCTTTTCAGCTGTTACGGAATTCTTCAACTCCCCAGTGCCACGAGCTCCTCAACCGCGCAACCTCAACTAGGCTTCTTAGCCTAACAAATTTTCATCTCGGAGAGTAACCCATCCCTCAGAAGAGAGACGTGAAGGGCAGAGCCCAAAGAAAGCAAGAATGTGCCCCATGGATGGGTGAATGGGCAAGCGGAGACCCATCTTGAATGCAGCCTCAAAAATGCAAACCTCCCCCTGAACAAGAAGGTTGCAAGGTTCATCGAGGTTAGGAACTCGAATAGTTAAGCCGGTTGGAAGGAGATATCGCCCCCTGACCTCTTCCACATCAGAAGCAGTAATAGCAGAGGAGAGCAAAAACACAGATTACCATGGCTCATCGATCATAGCCTGGGAACGTTGCTTGAACACCGGGGTAGGAGAAGAAGCCATGGAACCACAGAGTAAGCAACACGCAAAAGAGACTCTAAGGGGAAGGGAGAATGAAAAAAGTAAGAAGTTCCAAGATTAAAGGGAATAAATCGCTTGCGAAGATAAACAGGCAACCATTACACTTCTGTAATGAAGAAACTTCATGGCATAAGATAATGAAAACGGCGCCTTGGGAAGTTAGGTGAAACTTCATTACTTTCTCCCTTAAACCCGTACGCCTCGATCTAAGAGCGTACGACACGAGCAAGATAGAACAGTCGAGTAGAGTTAGCAGAAGGTTAAAGAGCCCAGATACGCATAGCTCAGGACTACCCAGCACGAGATTGTGTAGATCGGGGATGAGGGGCAAAGGAACGGCTAAAAGCAGTAACCATACTCCAATCAGGTCAAGCCCTCCTTGGAGTAGGGGCAAGGGAAGAACACAACATGTAGTCAGCAATACCAGGAGAAAGTTAAAGTGTTTTTCATTTCAGTAAATAAGAAGGATTACACTTTACAAACAAAAACAATGACAAATACAACAAAAAGTTTTAGGGCTGGCCGGACGGCAAAACAGCACTAAAGGGACCACTAGGAGGAGGGCCAAACTGAGGCTCGAACTAATCCAAGCAAAGGTCATGAAACTTCTGGACTGTTTGGTCCTCAAAATTGAAAAACCCGTCTACAAATGCTTTAGTGGCCTCCCTCCTTGTTTTATCAATCTCCTTGCGCTAATTCTCAACCAACCGGTGCTCAGTAGTTAAGGAACCCCTCAAGTCGGCAATAACCGTTTGAGATTCAACCACCTAAGTAATCAACACCATCTTGTCAATTTGACAGCAGATCAGCTCGTCAGTTTAAGCATCGAACTTCTGTTGTAAGATGGCCCATTCTTCTAATTGAGCCTTCATCTGTTCCCGTAAAGAGATCTCTGAGGTGGTAGCGGTAATCAACTACCAAAAAAACTGGGCTCTCTATTCAAGAGCTACCTCCAACTCGGATTCCACAGCTAGACCCCAGTGCAGAAGCTCAGCATCCTTCTTACGAGCCTTCACCCTTAGATGGTGGATCTCCCTTTCGAGTGTACAAACATGCATTGCAGCCTGAAGTTGAGATAAAAAGATAAATGGTTGTACAGTTGAAACAAGAGAAGTCGGAGACGAAAAAAGATGATGAACTTCACCTCGAGAAAGGCATGCAAGACATCACAAGGCCTAGCTCTGAAAGGCTGGCTGACAGAGCGATAGAGGTCGATCTGGGGAATCAGCTCCATTAGGGCTCGGCTGCTTATAACACCATCATCCAGCAGGCCCCCCTCAAGATATGGAAATAGGATGTAAGGTAAAATTAAAGGAGAAAAGCCCTAAAGTAGGAACCACGAACAAGGAAGAAGAGACTCCAGTACCGAGGTAAAAGGTCTGCAGGAATAAAGATGTATTTATAAGGATCACAAGCAGCGCACATCACATTTACAGGGTGCCTTTAATGTGTGTCTATCGCATTTAATACCATAGACACATGGCAAACGTGGGGTAAATGGGCGCTACTTTTGAGGAGGCACCATCACCACAACGGTGCATGTTCCCAACTGAATGAAACTGCCAAATTTGGAGTACACGAAAAGGAGTGGGAAAGGTCCAAAGTAGCCCTGTTAAGTCAAGACAGCTCTATGAAGGTCGAGATAATTTTCGGCAGAGCAGCGTAATCACGGTACAACATGGTACACCACTTCGACAATGGGCCAGATTAGGTCTAGTCCATGGCAAGCTATACTACCCACTAAAAAAAAAAAAAAAAAAAGCAAGAAAGAAGGAGCAAACATGCAAGAAAATATGCTAAGTCTTTCATTGAAGAGATAAGGACAGTACACGGGAAGGAAAAGTTAAGTACAAAAATTGATAGCAACAAAGGAAAGACAACGGCGGCCCGGAACAAAATTCATACAGCGGGCTCCCCAGCTTCTCCAGCCACCTCAGCAGCAGCCTCCTCGTCCACAGGTTCAGTAGAGGCACCCTCACCCGTATCAACTGACTTGGCAGTGGCTCCCGCAGCCTCATCCGCTGGCTTTAACGCCTCAAGTTATGGCATAAGGAGTCCAGGTCTAGGTCGGGATATGCCTTCTCGGCTTGGTCTTGAAAGTTCATGAAACCCTTCACGAAGGCAGAACACTCTCCTTAAGGAGCTCGTCAATCCTGCCCTTCAGGGACCCTACCTCGACCACTTTCGCCTTCAACTCATCATCTTTTGCCTTCAGTTCGACGTCTTTCATCTTTGCGGAGTCCTGATAATGGGTATTCAGGTCGTCATAGATCCTCTTCAGCTCTAACACTTCGGCAGCCAAAACAGCTACCTTTCCTTCTAATGAGCCCAGATTTTACCGGATCAAGCCCAATTAATTAAGTAAGCCTAAAACAGCTACAAGGCAAGTCAAGCCCGGTTCGTGAGTTATGCCTAGTCCAAGGTCCAACAAGTTCAAGAAGATTAGGGCACGTGGGAAGAAATCATCGGGATACTCACTCTTGAAGATCAATGCAATCTTTAATTGTACTTATCTTTTGTAGCTATCCTCCCCAAAGGACTAGTGCCTTTACCCACATGTCACCGCCTCGACCAAGGCTTTGTACCTATAAATTGTAAGTCTTCTCCACATGAGAGGGACACCTTTTTGTATCTCTCTACACACCTTACACGGTAATCTCTCTCATAGCTACCAAGAGCATACTGCTGTTCTCTCTCTCACCTACTATTTCATCAATAAAGACCATCGGCCACCATTGTCGTCTTCAAAGTGGAGTAGGTCACCCTGACCGAACCACTATATATCTGTATGTTGGCCTGATATTTATTTTTTTGCCATTGGTTGCTTTATTAATTGTCCATTAATTACACTATATCACACACTCTACTGTTGATTGTGCATAATCCACTTTTGTGCATCATCACCTTCAGCTATGCATTTCCCTGTCTCAGTAGCGTCAGCAACGGCCTGCACATGCTTCAGCTTACGCTTCTTTGGAGCCAGTTGAGTCGCAAGACGGTCATGATAGAATTCCATCATCTTTACGCACGCCAGGGATTGACAAAAAGGCACGATCAATGTAACTGGAAGGTAAAACGATCCAAAAGAGAATAATCCAATAGGAAAGGAGAAAGTAAGCAATACCTCAGCCATGGCTTGGGTGGCGTGCCTAGTCTTCCTCTTAAAACTGACCTGTATGGCCATCTCAGGGTCTGAGGTCGAGACCAGCTCAGCTAGGGCGTTCAAAGCCATCTCAGGATCGCGAAGAAACCCACTGCCCTCGGTAACCGGTTGAGGAGGACCGGCTTCCCCCTTTTTTCCCTCAGACGAAGGTGGCTGGAGAGGAGTGAGGACCACCTCCGAAGGTTTGACCTTTTTGGACGGAGGTTTGCTCTTGGACGGCTCAGGGGGCAAGGAAGAGCAGATGTCACCCTCAAGAGAAGCTAAATCCTCACTCTTTTGCCCCAAAGAGGCACCAGCCGGCCTCAGTTCTTCCTTGGGGGGGGAGGCTCAGAAGTCTTTGACGACTTTCTCCTCTTCTTTGTCTTCTCGTCGGTAAAGGCCGTCATAATGAGTTCAGGGTTCATTGTGTCAGAAGAGTTTGCAAGCAGTAACTCAACGACGTAGGCAGGATGCGCGTCCATCTGGGGTCTGAGGTCGTGCTTCACAAGGTTCTCCTCGGTCACCAAATCTAAAAAAGACTTTAGATCGAAAGCCTCTGCCTTGGCCACCCTAATTGCCTCTGCAGCGTCAAGAACCAGACAAAAACCTGTAAATCAAATCAAAAGTTAGTATGGCAACCCTGAATAAAAGACGCTGCCCGCAGACATAAAAAGATGCATAGCCAGCTATTGGCCTTACGAGTGTTCCTTGGGACTCCCCAAAACCGAGGAATGCGAGGAACATCACCAGGTACTCCTAACAATTCCCAGGAATTGCCTTCAACAAAAAAGAACTTCGACTTCCACCCTTTGTTAGAAGATGGGAGTCCAGAAATCAGACTCTTTGCCTTCACCCTCTTGGCAAAGTAGAAGAAACCCAGCGAAGGAGAAGATTTGAGCTGGAAGAGATAAGCAAATTCGCGAATTGTGGGTGGGGAGTTGTTTCCACTCTCAAATCAGTGTATAAGGAAGCTGACCAGCAAGCCTCAGCCATTCAGAGACACCCGGGTTGGGCAAACATTATAGAAAACAAGAATGTCTCAGATAAAAGGATGAACAGAAAATCGGAGGCCAGCACAAAAAGCCGACTCGAAAAAGCAGGTCATCCTATGAATGGAAGAATTGCACCTCTCATCCTCCCTAGGAGGGTGGAGCAACACGGACTCCGGAAAGGAATACTCCTCTCTTAGAGCCTCTAAGTTCTCCTCGTCAAGGTGGCACGAGGTCGATTTGGCACAACACGTCAAGTCGAAAAGGTCTCGACGAGTCTTTTTCTTCTTAGGGGCAGAAGTTGAAACGCCCCTGGATCTTTTTTTCTTAGGAAAACTTGAGGGAATGAGGGGCAATGCTAAATGAGCCTCCACCGAAGGGGCCGAGGTCGAAGCCTCGAGGGCTAGGCCCAAGCCTTCCTTAATCTGCTCCCTAGGAAGGAACTCGAAGTTTTTTGCTAAGGACAAGGAAAATTGGTCGTCCTCAACCAATATATCACTAGTTGTGGGGACCTCCTTCCGGCTCGGAAGAGAGGATGTCCCCTCCTCAAAATGGCCACTAGAAGAAGTTATAGAGACTTCATCAGCGCCCTCATCAACCTCTTCCTCAAACTCAGAGTTGGAAGAAGAATCGAAAACCACCCTCCCTATTATCGGCCCAAATTGTAGATCAGAATGTGAGAGGGGTAGATGTAAAGTGCAATCAATCAAGAACAGGGGAGGTAAACACCAAGTTCTGAGTAAGGACAACCTCAACCGGAGGGGATAATCTACGAATCGAGAAAGGGATGCAAAATTACCAGAGTGATTCTAGAAATAGCTAAACCTCCAAATAAGAAAGCGAAACCAGTAACCCCACCAAGAAGGGTTAAAGGGATCCAAATTGAAAGAGAAAAAGGAAAAGACGTGCCTAATCGGGAGCTAGAATGGAACCACAAAAGAATGGGAAACGCAGAATTCCCGAACCACCAAGAACTTAAAACAGCTGCCTCAAAACCTAGAAGAAAGAAGAAGAAACGTGAGGAGATAGGAATTCAAAATGTAAGTGGGAAAGACAAAGAAGTTTTTTCCCCTTTTTATACACAACATTTATTACCACGATGGGACGTGGAGGAGAACCTGCAGAGAAAACCATATTAGGGGATCTCCCTCCAGACGACACATGTTCCCCCTCAAGCACATATGTCCCATCAAAGGCGGCGTGGGATAACCGAACACGTCCCTAGGGCAGCTCTAGCAATCATGTGAAACCGTCATCCATGGAAGCAGTCATGACCTTGAAAAAGACGTATTTAACCCTAGATCAGAGCTGAAATGTTACCCTCGTGACCTGGGGCTGGGGGCAACTGATAATGATAGATTTCAACTTGGGCCACCCATCCAAAGCCCAGAACACCCAATGGGCCCCCTGGTTACATGGCAACCTAAACGGCCCATTCGCAACCTACCCACTTCGCCATAGGAATGGGCCACAACCCAAGGAAGGGAGTCCAATGACGCCCAAATCGGTATATGCCTACTCAGCCACATCAAACTCGATGGAGAGCAATTCGGGAACTAGGAGCTCGGTATGCGTTAGATCCCGAGCATCTCCCGTCACGCCATGTGTCTGGGCGAAAGGGGGAACAACCTCTGGAGCTCGTAACGAACACGCACTCCCTAATAAAGAGAATATTTGTACATATACTATTTTAAGGATCGTTGGCACAACTTGCGTCAGGGTGGCAAGCACCACTACAGGACGAAGGAAGAGGGGACCACAGAATTAGCCAAGGAAAGGAAGGAATTGTAGAAAACCCTAGTTGACACATGTATAAATAGAATACGGATGCACCGTATAAGAGGGTTCCAAAAAAATTGTATTCGTAAGACACTGTATACAAAAGCTGTAAGCTAAGAAACTTTTTGTAATCTTCTTCTTCAAGCAATAAAAATCCCAAGGAGCAAGAGTCTCCATTGTAGTGAATGTAGCCTTGGTCTTTCGGCTAAGGTGAACTACTTATATCTTATTTTTGGTCCAACATCATCTCTTACTTCCTTATTAACCTAAATATTCACACTACCCCCCACTGGTTCTTGCACAACCTTTGTTCTACACTCGGGCTAAGTAATTTCGAGTACCATCACATATTATTAATTAAATAATCGTTTTATTTGGACAACATGGCAGAATTCGATCTATACGCAGTATCAACGATGGTTCTGATACCACTTGTTGGAACAGAAATCCCAAGAGCCATTGACAGCGCGTATGTGTCGAATATAAAAAAATTTCTTTAAAACTCTACAAGGTGGAATTGGAGTTTACCTTCGAGATCCTAAGGAAAAATAAGGACCTGACTCCCAATTGGCTTAGGATTCCTATGTTCAACTCGGAACAAACATCCTACAACTCATTAATAATAAGTCAGTCCACTAAAGACTTATTATTGATCTCCTCGGCCTTATCTCAAAATTATATTCGAGCTCCTTATTATTATATGCTTAATAATCTCCGCACGTTTAAGATTACAGATATCGATCAATTAAATAAATCACTGACAATTATATTTAATTGACTTCTTTTATTCCTTGAGATCTTACCACTCAATTTATTTGTCATGTCGGATAATTAAATCCACCTGCAGGGTTTAATATGAACAAAACTTATGGGCTTCCTTAAGAAGGAATCATCAACTCATTTAAGTAATTTAAATTCACATCTACCAACATTAATAAATAATATGTAGATCATAAAAAAAAAATATTGTGTAAATCTCTAGGGACTAAATTGTAATTGTACAAACACCATCTACAAATTATATCAATTCAATCAAAGTTTCATCAACATGAGAGAAAAATAAAAATAAAAATTAGTTGCTATCAATAATTTGTAGGGGTAAAGTCCACATCTGTTCATCAACTTGATCCCATGTTATTAACATGAGTAATCCAAAAAAAGAGAATATATATTAACCATAAAAGTTTCAGCCTAAACATCACAGTTACCAAATAAACCCTATTTTTATTATTTTAATAGTCACATTAATATATTATATATATATACATAAACTTCACTTTGACGAAAACATCACAAATTTGATTTAAAAAAAACACAGCCACCATCCATGCTTTCACCATTTTTTTTTTTTTTGTTCTTCTTTAAAGGTGACATACATGACTCCATACATGCTTTCACCCTCTTTTTTTTTTTTTTGATTCATGTCAATTTGATTACACCAGCCGCCATCACATGCTTTCTCCCTCGTTTTTTTTTTTTTTGCTTTTTTAAAGGTGACGTACATACCGCCTTACACAGCTTTTGTTTCAACATGGGTATGAACAGCCACTGTGAGGTTAACCGCTACGTGATTTGAGAAAAATCAATGCTGCCAACGTCACAAAAAATAGGTTTTGAAATTCTTAACTTGTATGAATAAAATTATACAATAAATTTCATTGGGTTCTAAATTCATATACGATGACTCTGATATCACATGTAATAATTTTTAATAATTCGTATATAAAATTTAGAACACCTAAATTACAGGATTTATATTATATAGGTTTAGACCATACATGTGTAAGCTATGATAATCAATCTCCAGATTTCTTTCGCGGAAGGACAAGGTCTTCCTCTCCTTCTTCAAAGCAATAGGCGGCTCTCAATGGGACAAGCCAAATTAGGTTATGAAGTAGAGAGAAGACCTAGCCTGCTATTTATAATAAATTTAATGGGCTCTCCCATTACGGGCCACAATTAGATTAAGGCCTATACTTAACCGTCTCAACCACATCAATTAAAGATATGTACATAAGGCCATTAAAATAGATCAGTTAATAATATTGAGTTCATCTCATTGGATCATAAATTCAGCCCGTTTTTCACAAACTTAAAATTATCTATCAATTAATGGAAGTTCAATATGGAAAAAATTCCAACATTTTGCACCAATCAACCATAAGCTTATCAAGTCCAGTAAGACCTCTAATGCTCTCTAGCAAGCTACGGATTTGGGTTTCTCTTAGATCCATGGGATTTAGCAAGGAAAGGTTACCAAAAGCCAAGGGAAAATTTGTTGGAACAGAAATCCCGAGAGCCGTTGACAGTGCGTATGTATCGAATATCAAAAAACAAATTTAAGACCCTACAAGGCGGAATTAGGGTTTACCTTCGAGATCTCTCGGGACTGATCTCGTCTCGTCTCAGCATGAACGTAGAATAGACTAACGACTACAGCTCGACGAACCTCGCGGCCTTCTATTGTATATCCCCAAACGTCAGAATCCAGATGCAGTGTGGGCTGCCAAGACCTCCGAATCCTTACTCTCTCTTCAGCCTCTCTAAAAAACGTGAGTAAAGAATAGATGCTGAAATAGAGAACCTAGACGTCTATATATAGGCTGTGATAGAGACCCTAAGGAGAAATAAGGATCGGACTCTCAATGGGCTTAGGATTCCTATGTTCAACCCAGAACAAACATCCTACATCCCTTTAATAATAACTCAGTTCACTAAAGACTTATTATTGATCTCCTGTGCCTTATTTCAAAATTATATTCGAGCTCTTTATTATTATATGCTTAATAATCTCCCCACGTTTAAGATTACAGATGTCCATCAATTAAATAAATCACTGACAATTATATTTAATTGACTTCTTTTATTCCTTGAGACCTTACCACTCAACTTATTTGTCATGTCAGATAATTAAATCCACCTGCAGGGTTTGACATGAACGAAACTTATGAGCATCCTCAAGAGGACATTATCAACCCATTTAAATATTAGGACGTGGTTTCCTTTAATATTTAATTTTCACCATACAAATAACATCGTCTCCCAATTTATCGAGTTTATTGACTCATTATGAATTTCACTATTTGATGAATTAAAGTGACAAATATTATATGTACGTGTCAATTAAATATTTAGGGATTAAGATCATAAGTAATCATAATAATCATGACGTATTTATTATCTTATTAAATCAGTAAAAGAGAATAACCTCAATATAGGTCTGTTCAATACACAAAGTGTACTATTGCAATAATCCGAGACATCAAACAATCTCCTACAGTCAAGACAGACTATGCCAGAATATTACACTACAATCATACCGAGGGCGTGTCCAATTCCATCTACAATTGTGAACATATACTCATATTATACAAGGATCCGATAATCTGGTCTTCTATGTATAAGCCGAACTCTACACACCAGATTATCTACAATGTAAAATATAAGACACACATGCATATCATATATAAAATATAATACAAACATTTTTCCCATATAGATTTTCAATAAAATGAAAAGAATAAACTTTATTAATTAATAAAATGAGTTTCACTACAAAAAAACAAACTTTTAGTATAGTACTCTATCAAGAGCATCATCAGACAGATTGCAACCCACAAGTGTTAGTTCTACTAGAGAGCATGGTAAAGAAATTAAAGAGATTTTTGGAGGCTTTTTGTTCTTTGATACCCAAGACCAATTATAAATGCATGCCATGGTTCGACCTCCTCAATATCAAAGTGTGTTATAACCAACAAGCATACTATAACCACTGCACATAAAACTTGAGAGGAATGTTTCTTGCAGTGTTTCTCTCTCGATGCACCAAAAGAATTCTTATGATGCCACAGTCTACTACGTTTCCCAGGTTTCTTTGGTGATTCTTGGTGAATAATTCTTCTTCCCATGTGCCAAAGCAACTGATGCATTGTCCGCTTGTTTAATCTATCGACCATAAGAAGGCATTCATCAATTAGATTTTGAATACCAATTCCTGTGTAGAAATCACACTGATTGAGTTTTTTGGTTGTCATATACCTATCCCATCCAACAAAGAAACAACCAACGTGGAGAAACAACTCTTTGAGTTTTGTCATGATCATCCTATAAAGAAACAACCTATTTTAAGTTCTCTGCCGATTTGATCATCATGAGTCCTAGTTCCGGTAAAACACTTTCCCATTTGCACTTCCATTTGACTCTCTTACTGACTTAAGCATCGGAGGGTAGATCATTGGAACTCCTATAGTCTCCAACTTATTTTTCAAATGATCGTGATCTAGCTGAACAAACATGGAGCCAGTCCAAAAGTTGACATCAACATAATAGATACATTTGGATCGAATCAAGTGAACAGTACTCTGTTACAATTATCTGTGAATAGTAGTAGTCTTGTACAGTAATTGGTCCCTTGATCGAATGAAATGAAAATATGGGTTAAGAGGCTGGCTAGCATTATGCAAGACATGGAAAAAACATTATAAATTGGGTGGGCATGTTAATCTACAAATTCAAAATTTTAGGAGAATTGAATTCCAAACATGTATTTTGTCCCCACCCAAGGTTTCCCAACTCTATAGTAACATGAGACCCTCAAAGATATGGAAAATGACTCTTCCCCTCTTGGCACCATGCTGCTGATATTATAGCTTGGGAAGCGGATATGGATACAAGTGTCATATTTGATACGATATGGACACAAAGATACAATAAAGTTAAAAAATATAGGACATGAGTACCGTAAGATGTGGCTAATTAAACTCATATTATATATTTGTCATATAATATTAAAAATATAATATATTAAAAAACTATCTTTTATAGCAACATTAAAAATATGACCTAGCAAATATCAATTTTTTTGATTAAAATTAAAATAGATCAAAATAAACATTCGTCATTTTCATCAAACAACATTACATCCATTAATATTCGTATTGCATAAGTTACATAACAAAAAAAAAAAAAAATCATACACCTTCTTAATAGTTAAAAGTTGTATATTAAAAAAAAAAACCTCAGCGGTGTTTGACTAAAGCTATTTAGGATACTTCTAACCGTGTCAGACACGTTTCTGGCCGTGTCCGACGCATATCCGTATCGAACATGTATCTGAAACTGCCACGACACTCCTCCAATATGTATCCGTACTTCCTAGGTTATAGTAAATCTTTGTAGATTAAGGCTGTGTAAAGAAAAAGGTAATAAATTTTTTCTTTTTCTGGTAAGTCAGCCTTTGTTCATACGAAAATTGTTGGTAAATGTTTGTGGCTTGATTTTGAGTATGTGATAGATTTTGGCATTGGATTTGCACAGAAAATTGCTCATTTTTACCTCACAATGCAACAAGAATTTTGTAGTTTTTTGCCATTGTCTATATAGTACATGTAAGATATTTGAAAGATGTAATTACGAAAAATAACACATTTTAGGCTCAAAATACATAGAATTGTATGGAATGGAAAATATAATTTCAAAATAAGAGAATAATGATAAATATATTGTCACCCCCCCCCCCCCCCCCCCCAAAAAAAAAAAAAAAAAAAGAAAGTAGGTAAACACATTGTTGAAGATGGCCTCATAAAATGATCTTCTATAAGCTTAGAAAGAAGTGCATACCATCTTCTCTAAAAGAGGAACAATCTATGAGTTAAGGGACCCCCTTGTACCTTCACTTAAAGATGGAAAACTGTCATGGGAGGAAGTGGGAAACGGCCACCATCTACCCTATGTTACTGCCATGGCCTTGCCTGCTGCTAGCAATGTTTTGTCACCCTCGTACGACTTTTCTTTTTCTTCTGCAAACCAACAAATATTCTTCACAGGTACAATTTTATTTTTGGCCTCTCAGAAATGAAGATTCCGATAGAAACATGATACATGTCTGTCGTTTCTACCGTGTCATCAAGCATCATCCCTTGAGAGTGCTTGACTGCTAAGGAAGTACACCCTAGTCCTCACCTGATGTGCTGAATAATGTTCACAACCCACATCTTGATCGGAAGATGCGTGTGGTCTAGAGTTACCCTTCTCTTCTTGCTCAAACACAAGTGATTCCAAACTTCTTTATCTAAAACCCATTCCTTATAATCACAGAAACATTCACTTCATTGCCAATCTCCAAGCCCAACAGATTTTCCACCTTCCAATGGCTTAACCACATCATGTCCTCAATTTCATCTGGGATGCCAAAGCGTGTCGGGTTGTATGTCCAACTGAGATTCTTGCTCTTATCACTAATATTAATTGATAATAATGGCTGAATGCATGATGCTGTTTCTTCATTGTTGAAGTGCATAAAGAGAACACAGTCTCATGCTTTGCACCTTCAGATTAGAAAGTGAAGGCAATGCAAAATTTATTGATGTCTCCCTACTTTTAAGTCTGAAACAATCTGGAACCACTTTTCCAGGAACAAATGTGTTGAATATACCGCATTCGTACAATCGCTGTACCAAAAAGTTAAAATTTTAGCTATTAATTAATATGCACAAGAGAAAATGAGGGAGGACAGAGAGAACCTGGATGGAAGCTTCTTTTTGGTAAGCGTGGTAACATTGAAAATATTTATCTCAATCTTTTTCATGTATTTAACGTTGATCAAACCATAGTGCTTGATTGTTTCTGAAACAGAACTTCCCATGGATTTTATTTTGAAAAAGCCATGAACAGTAACTAGTTTGTTATCATGAGTATGTCTGATTTTTTGTGCTCTTAATAGAGGCGACAAATATGTTATTTTTTCCAATAACGTGCAATGTCCAACGAACAATGTTTCTAACCTTGGCAGCCCTAAGAGTGACTCAAGTCTTGTACACGAATTGAACCAAAGTGCTTGAATGCGTGTAAGGTCTCTGATACAATATGGTAGGCTACAAATTAGATTCTTGCTCAGATTTAAGCTTCACAATGAGGATAACTTACAAAAATCATTGGAAAAGCATCATTGGATAAATTGCAGTCCACATGACTTAAGCTAACTAAAAACAATGGTAGAGAAGACCATGAAAGTTCTTGAATTCTCCTTGGTCTTGATATCCAGGAACTGACGTAGGTTTGCCACGACTTGAGATCTTCAGTTGTAGATGGTAATTGATTTATAGAGATCCCATCAGCATGAAGCACTTTCAAAAATTCCAACCTGCTCAAGTCTGCAGGCAGCTCATGATGATTTGAGCCACTAGATATGACAAGTGTTTTAAGAGATTTTAGCATACCAATGTTACTCGATAACTTCCTAAGGATTTTGAAATCTTTTAGGTTTAATAGAACAAGTATGTCTAGGTATTCAATGGATTCATGAACCTTAACCAGGCTTACACAACCTTTAAGAATCAATCTCTCAAGATTAGGGATTACAGAGAAGTCAGGAGTTTTGGCATGGCTGTAGGAATGACTGAGATAAATGATTCTCAACGATCCAAGAAACTATAAGAAAACAAGAATTAATTCTTGCAGACATATGATCAATTACGACCACCCTAATAGCTGAAGTAGAAGAAGTAAAAGATGATTACGGCAATGATGAAGAAGGAAACATATGAGTATCATACCTTGGTTTGCTTCCAAACTTGTTTTAGATTGCTATAGCGCATGTCAAGAGCAACCACGCTCTCCAGAGGAAAATTACTTGGCATAGATCTCATAGGGAATCCACGCCAACACAACCATGTTAATTTTTTAGGGAAATCTTGATAACGTCCCATAAGTGTACACAGTAGAGTAAGAGGATTCTTTGCTTATGCATATTTACAAAAGTATCAATCTCGAAACAAACAACACTTGAATTTCTCAAATTAGTGTCTACTGTATTGAATCATATTTTATGATGATTCAATTTAATATAGCTAATGATATTCTCAAAACCTTAAATTTAAATGTTAAAATTACTTTTCTTAAATGGGTTAGTGGGAGTATAATATATTACTTGGACTAATAAAGATAAATGGCAAGAGTTAATTTTTGATGTGTATGAGATGCATGTATATATGATGAGACAATTAGACCTCCAAAGACCCCTCCACAAGATATTAAGTTGTAATGAAGAGAGATTATGAATGTCTTATCGTGGTCTTCCGTCAATATAAGTATATTAAGAGTTTTTTAGCGTGATTAGTTGGCTACAGATATGTGGGGACTATTCATTTTTGAGAATCCTTAATAGCTTATTTAAGCATATGATGCCATGAGGTAGGATGCCACTAAGTTCCAAGATATTATTATGTGAGGGGCTTATTGGTCATAAACGCCTACACTTGTACAAATGATGGGTGTAACTTAACTAGGGTAAATGGGCCAAGATGCTATTATGTGAGGTTCATTTATCCTAGAGACCAAAGGATGATTGGAAATTGCATAAGATGCATTAGGTAAGAGTTACGTACTCATTAAGGATTAGTATAACTAAGATGCTACTATGTAAGGTTATATTAATTTAAGGTGGGACCCCAATTCCCGCTAAGAATAAAAATTCTCTAATTCCATAGGAGGGTGTATGGGATTTGAGAAATAGTGGGAGATAACATTGTGATTTAAAAACCCAATCTGATCGTTTAAAATGAAATCGCTAATTCTAGATGTTTTATTTGATCACCATGGTCAGTCTTAAACCTGTATTCAGAATTACTATTTTCCACCGTTTGACCGACTTTAACTTCCTAGATTGGAAACAGAACTTGAGAATTGTTCTCATTTCTGAAAAGAAAGAAAATACCAATGGAAATGTTTCCACTACAACAAAGATGGGTATTGTAAGAGAAACAATCAGGAATATTTCACTTCCATTAAGGACATGCCTTCGAAAGATATGTTCAATATGTTCTTTATTGAAACTAATTTGCCAGTTGGTTCTGCCTTAAATTAGATATTAGATACCGTCTCTAGTTCTTACATATATCTTTGATTGTATGAACTAAAGGAAATCAGAAAGGTAAGTAGAGGAGAAGTGTCCCTTCGAGTGGGACATGAAGCAAGTTTTGTTGCATTAACTGTGGGGACATACTATTTACAATTGCCATTTGGAGTTGTTTTAGGTTTGAGGAACCGTTTATTTATGTCTAATATGGTAAGGAACATATATCTATTTCATCACCTTTTTTTTTTTTTTCTATTTCATCGTCTTATAAGGGTGATTATAGATACATTTTTTAAAGAAAAATATTTGTTCCTTTACTTTAAATTCCAATTTAATTGGTTTTGGCATATTCTCCAATGTTCTCAATTTCATAAACAAGAATGACAATCTAAATTATATTGAATATGTCGATATGAATGTCATCACTTATAAAAGACCAAGAGATGATAAAAATCCTAGTTATATACGACATATCAGATTAGGTCATATTAGTGAGGATGTGATTTGCATGTTCATTAATGATGGACAATTTGGTCCATGGGCTTATGAAGCCCATCCAACATATGAATCTTATCTCATGGGTAAGATGACCAAAACATCATTCGTAGGACAAGGTGAAAGAGTTGCATATATTTGAAGATTAATACATAGTAATGTATTTGGACTACCGAGTTTAGTAGACAGAAGTTGTTATTCATTCTTCATAACCTTCACCGATGGTCATTCATGGTTAGTTTAAGTGCACTTAATGAACTGCAAATATGAAATATTTGAAAAGTTCAACGAATTAAGATATGAAGTAAAAAAACAAACAACAAAACTATTAAAACTCTTTGATCAGATCGAGGAGGAGAATACTTAAATGCTGAATTTTTGGATTATCTCACAAAAATGACATTTTATCACAGTGGACTCCTTTTCCAACACCACAACTTAATGTTGTTTCTAAAAGAAGAAATCGAACACTATTAGACAAGTAGTTGATATGAAGAAACATTCTAACCAGTAGTTATGCTAAAATCTATCACGATTATGCTTGCCATAATTGCATACTGTGACTATAAAATATGACAAATGGATGTCAAAACCATCTTCCTTAATAGAAACATTAAGAAAGATATTTATATGGAGCAGCCATCAAGTTTTGTATCTAGTGGCGAAGACCATAATGTGTGCAAGTTAGAGGGATCCATTTATGGATTAAAATCAAGCATCCCGAAGTTGGAACATCCAGTTTGATGAGGCAATCGAATTGTTTGATTTCCTCTTAAACATAGATGAACCATCTATGTACAAAAGGGTTAGTGGGAGTTGTATCACATTTTTGGTACTTAATGTAGACGAAATCCTCCTCATTGTGAATGATGTTGAGATGCTCTTATCGGTCAAACTATAGCTGTCACATAATTTCTACATTGAAGGATTTGGAAGAAGCATCTGATATATTAGGTATAAAGATCTATAGAGATAGATCTAGATAGTTGCTTCGGGTATCCCACTCCTTGTACATAGATACAGTGTTAATGAGATTTAATATGCAGAATTTCAATAAAGGCTTTACCTTTTAGATTGGAATTCATCTCTCTAAGAACATGAGTCATACAACATCAAAAGAGAGAAATAACATGAGCAATATTCCTTATGCTTTAGCAATAGGTAGCCTCATGTATGTTGTGCTATGTACAAAAACTTGATATCATATATGTTATAAGTGTTACAAGCAGATATTAGTCAAATTTCATGTTTTGGAACATTGGAATGGAGTCAAGACATTCTTTAGTACTTGAGAAGAACTAAGGATTCATTTCTTGTCTGTGGAAAATAATGGCTACGTGGTGATGGATATATAGACTTAAAATTTTAGTCTAATGTAGATAAAAGAAAATCTACTTCTAGATTTGTGTCCATCTTAAATGACGGACTAGTGAGTTGGAGGAGTTGTAAATAAGATATTGCAGTGAATTCACAACTAAGGTTGAGTTTGTTGCCGCCTCAAAAGATGCCAAAGAAGCTGTTTGGATTAAGATATTCATTATGTTCATTAATGAACTAAAATTAGTTCCTACCATTAAGTCACATATACTATTGCATAATGACAACAACGGGGCAATAGCTCAAGCCAAGGAATCAAAGTCTCATCAGAAGTCCAAACACTTATAGTGACATTTCAACATGATCTAAGAGATCATTGGAAGAGGTGATGTGTGTGTCTAGAAGATTGCATCAATAGATAATATAGCGAACCCACTTACGAAGGCACTAACATAACAAAGCTAGACTAACATCTTGAGAAGATGGGTATTAGATACATGGTCGATTAGTATTAATGCAAGTGGGAGATTGTTAATAGTATGCTCTAAGACCAATCATATAGATAATATTTTGGGGTTGTACGAGTAACATTCATTACTTAATTAAATAAAAAGGCGAGTTTATTTATCATGTTTTTGCTTTATTTTATTTTAATATACATGATATAGTCCATAGAGTATAAGTTAAGAAGATAGTTTTTTAAGGAGTTGAGAAGAAGAGACCTATACTTCTTAGTACTTAACTCTTTAATATTCCTAGTCATAGGATTACTATGTGGACACTATGTAATCCGGATAGACTAGCATACACTATGTTTACTTATGTTAGATATGAGGTGATTCGTCCAAGTCACTAGTGTAGGGACACTGAAGCAAGTGTGTGGGTGTTTATTAGAGAACAAGTACACTGAATGTGACCATTGACTAACGTAAATTTTTTCATATGGAGTTTTACATACCTGTCAATATTAAATCTAAAATTATAGTTATGCAACTAATCCTTATACTTGAGACACCATGGTTATCTTGTGCATGGACTTCTATGCTTTAACTATACAATATATTCATATACTAACTATGTAACTTGTATATGTATTATTGGACATAGTTAGACATACATGAAGACTTATGAGTGTACAACATGGAATCTATCACCCATAGTAATTAAAGGGAGAATATCCTATATGATCTTCTGGGATATGACTCAAGGAGTCCTTGGCCAAGGCAGAATGACAATTAGAAAAGAGTTTCTAATTAATCATTTTCATACCCTAGTAAGTCATTAGGGCATTGTATGATAGAATGATTGAATTACAACTATAAACTGAATGGGTTCTTTATCTACTTCGTGTTGTCTGGAGGTTGATCATAATATGTTGCTAGGTGTCACTCATGATTAGTAGAAGCCCAAAGAATGAAATTAATATAAATATACTAATTGTTATTCATAAATGGAGAATTAGAAGAGTTCTAATTCAAGCTAAATTAGAAAGATTCGAGATTCTACTTATAGTTAGTATCAAATGCCTATAATTGGGTATGCTTGAACCTATAGGATCACACACAATAGAATTGATTGGATACTAAATGATAAAGGAGAGAAAACCAATTAAGAGTTAATTGGGGTGAAAACTTAATTAAGAGTTAATTAAGGACTTTATTATAATTAATAATCAATAAATGGGTTATATATAATTATAAGATAATTGCAACTTAATCTAAACTAGAATTAGAGTCTTTAAAGGCTCTATAAATACCTTTATGTATGAGGTGGATATATAATATAACAACTCTCTTACTAGTACAAGCAGAACCACCCCTCACTCTCCCTCCCTACTAGTTTTATCGAGTTTATCAATTCGTATGGATACCAATAGAGGCCAAACATTTGCGAGGCTTGGGGTAAAGATTAAAGTCATATTTGAGGGTTCAAAGTTATTTGAGAAAGCTTAAAGATTATTAAGAGCACGCTTCAAGAGGTAACTCTTAATATTTTCTATAGATATAAAGTTTTTCGATTTGTATTAAACATGAATAGATCTTGGTATAAGGAATCAATATTTTTATTTTTTTTTAAATTTCGCTATGTTTATTATAGGATTTCTTTCACCCTCTACCATATCTCTTAACTCAGCCTTGCCTCTGCCTCTGATTCAGAATGGAGTTAATGGTTCAGTGGCCCACTTTTCCCATAAGAGTAACCCACTGAATCATGCGAAAGACTCATCTGCCCTTTGGAATCATGTGCTGCAATTTGGCAGAGAAGTTGCTAACTCTCCGCTAGCGGCTAAGTAAGTCTAACACTATGAAGCTCAAATTCTATGAACCAGCTCGAGTCAATAATAAAATCAAGCTTAGTCCTCCTAGGGATGTTTCTTTGAAGGGGTGTGCTGAATGGAAGAATTGTTGAAGTTGTTGAAGCTTCCTAGCCGTTAGGTTTAGAATTCCCCTGTTTCTTGGGATTATTTCCAGCAGTGTTGAATAATTCCTCCTATACTTGAGGAACAAGTATTTTTTCTGTTTAACTAGTCATGCTCCACGATTATAGGACCTGTAAAGTCGTGGGTTGTTATTTCCTTTTTGAATCTCTGTGTGAGACTATTTATTAGTCATTGTAGTCATTTAATAATAGAATTCTCCAAGTTAGCAATTCACAGAACTCTCATCTTCTCAGAACTTTCTTCTTCTCTCTTTGGTTCTGACATCTGGTATCAGAGCCTCACAGAAATGGCATCCGAGAGTAACTTTGTGCAACCTGCCATTCCAAGGTTTGATGGTCACTATGACCATTGGAGTATGCTAATGGAGAATTTTCTGCGTTCCAAAGAATATTGGAACCTGATAGAGACGGGAATCACTGCACCAGCAGCAAGGACGGATCTCAGTGAGGCACAGAAGAAGGCCATTGATGATCAGACGCTGAAAGATCTAAAGGCTAAGAACTACCTGTTCTAAGCC